>JABFPN010000216.1:0-59382 GCA_022817305.1 Leptoteleia sp. ZL-2020 | reverse complement strand
TAACGTTCTCTCCGGAACACTTTATGTACATGTGTTCTGTGGAGAACGCATTAATTTTTTTCAGAACGTTTTATTGCCGTTCCCGTTCTTTTCGGAACACTTGAAGAACGTCTGTTTTTACAGTGTATATGCATATTTAATATGTTCAGAAAAATATTGTTAATCACTTACCAGGATGATGGCCAGGAATCAATGTAAGCTGCTTATTACTTGACCTTCAAGTATTCAGTTCCAAAAACAAGTCCACTAGTGTACCTGAAAATTAAAATGTTTTTTTTTTTTTAAGTAGTTTTTAACATAAAATTTCTATAACTTTTTATTACTTTAAATTCTATTAAGGATTCAATCACGTTTAACTACCGAACTTATAATTTTGTAACCTGTCACTCTTAGTAATATATAGTTTACTTAAAATAATGTATGTATAATTTACTCAAATAATATTAAATACAAAAATGATTATTTTCATTGCCTCAATATTTCAGATTGTCTATTTTTCTGCAATTATTGCCACGTAAAAAGATAAAAAATAATAATTACTCACTTTCTCCACCATATATGTACTTAATTTACTTAATATCACTACTGTACTTCACGTCAAATGTTAAATCCTTTACGTGGCTTACTTATATTAAATGCCATTAATTACTGAAAAATAAATTAATTACTTTATCTGGTTCATTATACATCATTAAAAGACTTACAACCTCAAATCCTGATTGCATAGCTACTGTATTATTAAATAATATTTAATATCATGGTAAACAAACATTTCTATTTTGAAGTAATGGTTCGAGTGGTTATTTATCTATCAAATAAAACAAGAAAGAAATAACAAACTATGATACTTTTGAAAAATGACAGCGCGTAATTTTGCAAAAATCGTTAGAGCTGTCACAATTGAGTACGTTTAACTGTTCAAATAATAATTTTAACAAGTTGAATCGTAATTCCGATAATTTATGTAGTCTATCGCGAATTGAGATCACCCATTCCCTACGCTGCACGGATAATGTATTCTTAAAGGGTAAAGTATATGCAATGCAACTATTTTTAGAGCGCAAGTTTGTTACAATTAATGACACGCGTGTAATGACATACATAATGTATAGTTTGCGCATTAATCTCCGTGATAATTTGTAAAGCTCGCGTTTTGCGATACAGTGACAGGATAATTGCGAGTCGGTAACCCAGTCGTGCCATAGGCAGGGTTCACGTATCGTCTGCGACTGAAAATGCTGCACATACATGTTATCGCGGAGTTGTCTCAAGTCACGATGCAAGTCACACACACCTACACTTGCACGTAAGAATAGCTAAGCCGTCTTGCTGTCTCGCACATAATTGTACCGCTAACACGTCGCGTGGAATACAATTTTCGTCGCAGTAGTTCTCTGTTATCGAAAGGCACCTCTTTAACAAACTAAAAACAAAGAATGCCGTTCAACAAAATCAGCCCAAAAAATTCATGTTCGCCGAAACGACAAAAAGAAACTCAATTTTGTAATCAAATTGCAATCAAAATTTTTCACCCAAGTCATTTTCCGTTTTACATTGAATTGTTATAAAAAAACGTACATTTTTATTAGATTCAACCTTGTAATTAAGGTTTTTCTTCCTTTTTTTTTATTTATCTTCATTAATAGTGTCACTAAGGACAAATCGATACTTTTTAAATAATCCATTTAGCTATAAATTGTCACACATCCTTATAACATTATGTTATATTATTAAATTATTTATTTACACAAAGAAAGCCCTTTTACGCATATCAGAAAACAAGAGAAATCATTTTTGTCGTGTAATCGTTACCTACAATCTTTTATACAAAAATTACCACATTTCATTAAAAAAAACCCCGCCATCCCGTTTTGCCGGGGAATAATGTTCCGCGCAATAAAGATAACACGAGTCAGTGTCGTTCTTTCAGCGCAACTTTGGATGCAAGTTTTTTTTACTTTTTCATAGTCAGCTTTTTATTGTTAACTTTTAATTGTAGAGGGAATTGCATTAATATTTTTGTTGCTCAGTAGTATTTGTTCTACTCGTGGATAGACGAAGTGTTTTTGCAAACTGGAATGCTTTTTTTTCCCATGCGAACATTACACGAACATTTGCTTCCACGAAATGACAAATCTTCATCCGTTAATAATATTTTTCGAGAACGACGGGCAGAATTAATCAAGAATTAACGAGCAATTCGATGTTTCGAATTCGTTTCATAAAAATGATTGTGTTTTTGCAAACGAGCGTCAAGTTATTCGTTCGGGTCTTTACCCTCTTTCGTATTTATTTTTACACAACGTACCGAAATTCAACGACCGTGCGCTTCAGTGTTTGGCGCAACTCTGTCGCAGATTGTTTCGATTTGAATTCCGTGAGTACGGAAAATTGTCAATCAATAATTGTTTGCCAGTGGCGCGTTTCATGTAACGGAGTTAATTGTGCGACGCCACTGACCTTAATCAGATTGCCGCGAGTTGACGAGCATGTACGAAAACAGGTGTTCAAATTCTCAAACAATCTTAGAATACAACTGATTGCAGTTTCTCTTCTCGAAGTCATTAATGAGCGCACAAAAATAAGTATTACGCGACGTAAATAAAACGAGAAGTAGATGTACAGAAATGGCTGCGTTTACTTTTATGTTGCAAATTAATGACGCCTCGCCATGTATCATTTATTATAAATTTTAACAAGGTCTTTGTACTAAACTCATTTAAAATTAAACGCAACGTCGTTTCTTATACAAATTACGTCCACCAGCTTCCTTTTTTTCAACTAGCATTCGAAAATGGGCAATAAAATCGAAGAAGGAAATGAAGGAGGGAAAGAAAGAATGAAGAAGAAAAAAAAAAACAATTAGGATTGTGTTCATTTTAAGATAGCTTTTGAATTTTTTTTTATCCTACGCTATTATCCCACGTGATAAATTATTTTTTTTTTGCCAATGTTAGCTTTGCGTCAATACTTGGGTTTGTTGTACAAAACGACTCTTGATGAATTGGTATTTTTACCAGAAGCACATTAGTTTGCATCCTGTAATGGCTGCCTTGTCTTTATGTGGCAATTTTTTAACGCAAAAACGACTGCGCGGGGAAAAAAACATTACGACAATAGGGATGCAAGAATACAAGTTGTTTTGTAAATGCGGTGTTATTGTTCTTTGAGGTAATAGTTTGACTTGTCATAATCTTAAAATAAATGTGATATGCTTGGGCTTTTCCCGAAATCGGATGCGTGAAATATTCATACGAGGGATTTACACATTTTGCGATTGATGTCTGATAAATGATCCGAAGAATTTTAATGTTCCCATAAAAGATATCTGTAATATATTCAAAAGGGAGAACCCTATTTTTTATGAATCTGAATGGGATATATAGATTAGTAACTGAGATCTATAAACAAGAAAAACTAATGGTTTTGTTTAGATTAATTTTCGAAAAGACATTTGGCATGCTCGGCTTAAATCGTAGAATATTAGATGAAGTTAATATATAGCCAAAAGTATTGCTTGGGTCTAGAATTTAACTTCATATTTACATTTTTCTAAATATCAGGGAATTTAACATTTTAATTTACGATGTATTTTGCAAAGAATTGTACGCTCGTTTATGGAATGTAATTGGCGTTTAGAATTGAAGTACATGCAAAATACTATTATGTCTAATTAATTATTAATAATCTGCACTGAAAAAAAAATTGAGTGCGTCATTTATGAAGAATAGATCTTAATACTATTGATAATTTTTTACTTAAAAATGAAGAAAAAATTACTCAAAAGAAAAGTATACAAGAGAAAAAAAAAACAATAATCTGCCTCTTGAATGATATGGTCTAATTTATTATATATACGTCATTAGCGATAAAAGCTATAAGGATTACTTTCTGAATAATGATCTACGGGTAATTCCAGTGTTAGATTTTGAATACAGAGAGAAAAATGTTTCGTCTAATATTATCATAATGTATACTAAACTTAGAGCTATCATTCATCCGAGTGGCTTTTACGTTTTAAACTTTGGGTGACGTTTGGTATGACAAAGAAAATTATGCGAATATAACACATTAAGAATAATAGCCTCTGAATTGTTGAACAACATTCCAGATAAAAATATAAACATTAGATTCGATTAAATTTTAAAAACTAATTCATCTTATTTTCTTCATATCTTAATTTTTAATCCTGTTACATTATTCAAGGAATTCGCATAATTAACTATACACATTTTTTTATGGCCTTAAACATTTCTTTCAATTCATCATCCGAAGCAATGACTCTTACATGTTAAATCACTTTTTGCGGGAAGCAAGACAAAAAGATTGATAAGGTTTTTACATTTCTGCTAATCACATCTTAATAGGAAATGTATGTAATTTCACCTGATTTCCCTACTGTCTTGTTTTCACTAATCAGGACCTAATACGAGTATCGCCAATTACCCTACTTATGTTAATACACGTCGTGACCTCTACCAAGCTGATCTTGACTCGGTAAATAGACGCGATACGTGATGCGAGATAAAGTTATCACGTTTTGTTTCATACCACAATTCAAAAAACGCATTAAACTAAATAGGTGCATTAATAAGGCTGTCGTTTATTTACATATTATAAAGATAATAATGAGTATTTAAAAGAAAACAATCGTATCACATTACCTTAAATGCAAATTCTTTTTTAACTTTTATCGAAGAAGTGAAACTTGTATACACGAAAGGTGGTACATAATTATGTATCGAGTAAAAATATTGTTAACAAAGGACAACATATTACTGCAAGAAATTATAATAATGGAATGATAAATTCACTTCAATTTACTTACAATTAATTTTTTATGCAAAAATGAAATGAGTTATTTAATCCAAAATTCAATTAATAGTTTACATATTATATGAAAATGGTGTACAATATTGTTTAATATGCGTATTTATCAAAGGCTCGATTGTTCCCTGACATTTTAATTTTAATAATGACCTTTTATCAAAATATTTTGTTTTGTGTATAACTCAAAGCATTAATTTCGATGTTATTATCTACCGTATTTAGATGAAAAAATTAATACTATTATGTACATGTAATTATTATGATTAAATTTATAAAAACTATATTCTAAAAATAAATAAAATGACTGTTGTAAATATATGTTTAATAGAATGACTTTATATGATTTAGCGACTTTACATGAAATCGCTTTCAATACTTTCCTCACTCTAATTGCCAATTAAAGAGTTAAAATTCCAACATTATTTTTTATTTTCTCAGTCTAGTTAGAACGCGAGTGTAATGTTGAACATTCATTTAATGTTAAAATTAATATTCTGAATCAATATGTGGAAGAATTTTTATAATGGTATGAAATTGAGAAAAAAAGTGCAAAACTGATTGTTGAATTAAAATTTGTGCCTGTGACACATTGCGTGCGACCTCGCATACATTTAGAGGAATGACGAACTGTGGTGATTTGCGAATAAATGAAGTATACGTTAAATTGATCGGAGGAGCTTTTCAGAAGGGTGTCGACGCGAAAGACAAGGGTATCAACAATACAGAAGGTCAAGAGAGACGGTTGTTGCCGGCTGGAAAGACGCCAAGAGACCCGACGGCGAACTCGCAGCCCCGTAACCTTAGACTTCTTAGTCGGAGTCGGGCCAAGAGTCGGGGCAAGAACGGGGCGCACAAAAGAAGACGTGGCGGCGCTCCGATTTTGCCAAGCCGCACACGTGTCTCGCATGCGACACCGACGCCGGATATTCGCGGAATATCAGATACCACCTTAAATCAAAACCAACAATAAAGCCCAGACTGCTTCCTCTCTATTTTGCATTCCGTGCTGCATGCTTATACGTATATCGCCAACCCCGCGCTACATATAGCATGTCAGTGGCCCTGCAACTTATCTCCGGCGAAAGTGCTCCAACCCGCTACTGTATTCTTTCCCTCTCACCATTCCTGCATTCGAGTCATTTGTTTGTAATGAATAAAAGAAAATTGAATGCACAACAGTTTTCGTTTTTTCACTTTTAAAGCAAAACTTGATTATTCGCTTTATGCTTTTGCTCTTTTTTATTTATTAAATATGCTGAACATGTGATGCCAAGATGACACTTTTAATGAGGCTTTAATTTTGAATGTAATAATTTTTAATACAACCATATTAATAATTAATCAATCTTGTACTCTTTTGAACATTAATTTATTAAAATACATCGACGTGTTTTACGTCAGCATTGTTATAAAGTAACAATTGTTTTAACATTTTTCTGCCTGTGAGTGATAGTAAAGAGTGAACTTTAACAGTGTTTCAATAGTTTGCATTAAACTGAATAAAAGTTTTTAACAACTCTTACTTTGATTACAGTTAATTATTCATATATCTTTAATTTGACGAAAATTATTTCAAGCTATATTGAAATCATTATGACTAATATTCATTAGAACATTTTATAGTTTATAATTATTTCATAAGAAAATTAATCTATAGGTTACTGATTAGCAGTGATTTACGATGTATTTTTATAATCTATAAATTCTAATTCTCGCTTGAAAACAGGAATTCTCTTATTTTCTGATTTGAAACTCTGCAGGATAGCTTGCTTATAAAATCAAGGATGAAGTTTTTGAATAAACTCCAATTTTTCATACTTATCGTATCATCGATAATAAAATGAAATCATCACTTTGATGGAAGCTGTAAAATATACAATATCGTTTATGAACAAAGCAAAATTGCTTGGTGTTTACGAAAGGATTGTTATGTAATTTCAACCATTTTGGACTTGATATTTGCAATGTGCACACTGATAAAAATAATAGACTTTTTCTAACTTTAAAGAATATTTAAATAAAAAATTAAATTATTTTGAAACTGATCTAATTATATTTTCTTATTGATTAATTCAAAATTTTGACTGTAAACTCTACACATTATATTACTAAACTAAACGTTTTTTTTTTATTAATATGATACATAATGACAAAATTGCTCATTATCATAAAAGTATACTACACGAAAGAATTTTATTCTTATAATAATCGACATTATTATTATTGTATTATTCAGTGAGATATTTTTTTAGAGTGTATACAATTTCTTTCTGAGATGCAGGAACAATTTCTTGAGAAAATACGAGAGTGGTAAACATTTGTCATTCAGTTCCCACACCATTGTTGCACATGAAAAAAGTTAATGTTTCCTTCTAAATCATGCCTATTATGAATCAATGCTGCTCAAGTCTTGGTCTTTTAATGTAAACATCATGATGCGATACAATTACACTATAAATTTTTATCACCACGCATCTCTTTCTTATACTTTTTTCCTTCCAAAGATAACCATCTGAATATCAGATGCTTCTGTAACATTGCGAGAAAAAACATTTCCTGGTAGCGCTAAAAATCTATTCATCAGTTTAATCTTTGAAACTTATTTGAGGAAGTCGTAAAAAGGTTATTACCAAAGATTTTACAAACTTTCCTGTGTAAACATCTGTTTGTTTTTCATTTAAATCGAAACGTATACAAAATAATCCGAATCACATAACTAAAAAAGTCATGAACAAGTATAAAAATAAGCCGGGAATAAAAGGAAGCAGAATAATTTAAAGTAACAATACTAAGAATAAAGGAAATATTTAACTTCATAATTGACTATCATTTGTTTATAATAGTCAAAGGTCCAATATTTTGCACCCTCGAATGTTACACGAAGAGGAAAGAAGAATTCGGAAATCATAAAATAAATTTACGAATATACGACATGTTACAACTGAATTCATGCAAATTACGGTATGGTAATTTTTATTACTACTTTCTTCTGCGTACGTGTAAACTCCACTTGGATTATATATCACTTCTCACGTCCATACACGCACGTGTCTATATATATGTACATTTAACTTTAAGTCTCAGATATAGGCTTTTTTTCTTTCTCACTTTAGCTTTCTCAAATAATATATTTTCATTTTGTTTTATGCAAATTGGATTTTCCTAGATTCATAATTAAGCGTATAATTATCGCGATGGCATGATCCTATTATGCAAATATTATGTATATCATTGATCAACTTTCATGAACTTTGTAATAAAAAAATGCCGGCTTTCTTTGCCCTGCAGTTTAGATTATGAAAAAATGTTGTCGTATTTCATGAATAGTTCTGCATGTTAATTGGAGTTTAAATGTTAACGTTGCGCGCTCGCGTTCGATATTTATTATCTGCGTAGGGCATTACTATAGTTTCAACAAAGTTGCATAAAACTTTGTTGATGTAACCAAGTTAAATAATTCATTTCGAAATGGCGTTTTGAGAACATCAGCATGATTAATAGTGATTTATCAGTTCTCGGCGGATGGCCGTTTTTGATCAATTAAAGCCGTTACGAATTGACGGACTGTTAATTGAAATTGCAGGGCTGCACAATGGCTCGCGTGACGCTCGCTTCCTTCTTTCGAAGAGGACTTCAAAGGAAGTGAAACCCCCTCCCGACAGTTTTTGTCCGATTCTTAATTTATGTATATACGTTTGGTCGGCAATAATTTCATCCCATAAAAACCGCCGATATCAAGTCGCAAGATACAATGGGCAGATTTGTTGTTCAAACCAATTGATACAACTTGACCCCACCCTTCAATTTGCGAATAATCAATTTGTCGGGCATAAAAGTCGGTTCAATTATCTTATTACATTTAAATTTCTAAATGCCTTTTGATAGTGCCACGGCGGACAAAAAATTTCAAAAGCAATTTCGTAATATTGTCTCGTTCAAACAATAATGAATAAATCAGCTTTCCTGCTCTTTTTATTTCGGATAAAAGTTCAAGTTAAGAGTTAATTGCGCAATTCAAAAACTTAATTATCTCGACAAATTGCGTTATTTTTATTTCGATCGTTTTTCTTTGATTCCCGGGATTATTGTTGTTGCCATGTTGCTATGTGACGTTCAGTTTTTCTCGATTTTTCTTAAATTGGTTAAAACGTTTCAATTGAGCTGCGCGCCAGCCTGTTGAACGGTTTTTGCGCTCGTCTTTTTTTTTGCCCTCGGTCTAGTGTCATTCAATGATTCAGCGCCAGGAAAAAGAAAAGTTAAGCGCTGTTTATTTTACTCTATTCCGACGATGCTTTTATTGTATAACATTTGTTCGTTATAAATATTCAAAACGCTTTTTATTATTCGCCCTTTTGTTCGTCACGCAGCCCAGATGCATCAAGTGGAATGGATAAATAAAGGAGAAATTGCTTTACGGTAATGCGCGGGAAACAACTTTCCAACAAATTTCCTAAATTATTCAACTTAAATCATTGCAGTAACACGGATCACCTTTGTCGGGACGCTATAAAATTATGATTTCTTATTTAATTCCTCCAATCGATTGTGCGGGAAATTAAAAGTGCGCAAGAAAATTTACAACCATTGTTGACAGTTGTTTTCGTGCAATTAATTTCTGACACGACGCAATGTTAAATGGCAATTACAACTTCATTTGCACTGCTTTCTATGCATTCTGTTTACATGCCTTCTGTTGCGAGCAATCATTTTGACTAATATACCGTGCAAATTATTATAATGATAACGATGCTCTGTGCAATAAATAATGCTTCATAAATTCAAATGTGGCGTGCGAGTTATAAATATATACGTTTTATGCATGTTTCGATTATCTAAACAGTCTTAAAATTATCAATTTTGTATTCTAAGGGCAGCATTTCTCCGTGCTTTATGTTTATTTAGTGAAACGATGAAACTGAGATCCATTGGAAAATAAGTTGGATAAGAAAAATATAAATTCGTTTGTAAAGTAATAAACGGCATTTTTTACCTACAAATAAATTGATAAAATTACAAATTAGTTGCATACGATAGTTAATTACTTTAATTGCTGCAATAATGTTATGTAATTGCACTTTCGAATGCTTCATTATGACAAGTAAAAAATCGTTATATTAAACATTTTAATTAAGAAATTGACAAGTTGGGTATTTACTCTCAGTTTTTAATGATAAATTCAATATCAAAAAATATATGGAAAATTCGCGTGGAGAAGAAGGAAAAAAAAAAAGAAAGAAAAAGAGTAGCTCTCAACGCATCAAACTCGTTGACCAAAACTGGTAAACAAATTTGGCAAAAAATTTTGAAAGAGCGATACTCAAAACGCTCTTCAGGATAAAAGCCGTACAACGAAGTTTCGGACTGAAAGGGAAGGATGCGACTCGGGACGAATAAATTTCGTCCGAACAAATTCGTTGGTTCTTTCAATTTCGTTAGTTCGGTCGTGTCGTGTTTCCATAATTTGTCAGCGTTCCTTTAAAATCAATTTTCCCAATTCTTTCGTCGCAATATTTTCGGCCCTGTCTACTTTACGAGCATGTAATTTTTCCGATTTGCCACCAATAGGGCAAAAAAAAAAAAATCGCCATAAATCGTCGAGCGATCGATCTTCGCGCATGAAAAGAGAGGAACGGAGGAAGAAGAAAAACAGAGGAAGAAAAAAATGAAATGAAACGAGGAAGCGAAAAAGGCGCGGGGATAGAATTTATCGCGGGGACAGGATTGTGCTGGGGCGCAGTGGTTTCAGGGGGTTGCGGGGGTTGGTCGTTGTCAAGACGCTCTGGATTTTCGCTGCGGACAATTATACGGTAATTAATGTTGGCAGGCGGGCGCGTTCGCTTCTCCGAAGGGAGTCAGGGGACACGCCGTGGCGGGAGTTTATTACAAAGATATACGAGGCCGGCGAGCAACGAACACTGATACGCTTGACAGCGTTCGCGTGCACATACGCACGCATCCCGGCACATAAATTCGTGTTTCGGCGGAGAGACGCGCCTGTGCGCCGGTACATACCTCGCCGCCTCGAGCATCCGAGTCATTTCCCTGGATGATGCATGCTTGCCAAACTATGCGGATCCCTCGCTAAACATGATACGTAATCGTGAGAATCCGATAAGCGTACGCCTCAAAGACGTCACTTTCCGCTACCGCCATCAATCCGTCAGCTTTCTACTTTCAGACTATATACGAATCTTTCAACATTTTTTCTGCGAAATTTCTGTGTGGTTCTTTCCCGTCGTTTTTTTTGCCTTTTCTTTTATTTTGTTTTTCGTTTTCATAGCCACTTTCCGCGGCAAAAGTTTCCTTTTAAACGGAACGAAAATTCCCCCTCCCCCCTCCTATCACTCTTAAGAGCAGAACGTGATCATTTTGTACCATAAAATTTTGAGTCAGAAATATGAAAAATGTTAATAGTTTTAAGAGACTACTCAAATTCAGATTGAAAATTTAAACGTGAAGACATTGATAAATTTATTACGAAAATAGTAAATATTAACTCTATGAATATTACAGATAAAGATCAGGCGATAAAGAAAGGAATTAATTATTTAATTTGTGCATATGAAATTTTCATAAATTCAGCAACTGATATATTTTACAAGTTCTTTCTTCTTTTTTTCATGTGATTTAATGAGTAAGTATATCCTGTTGTATATAAGTCTTAATTTTGACACAGTTTTTTCGATGCTTTTCAAGTGAACTTAATTAAAGCAAATATATGACTTGTTTCTTATATTTACGATTTGGTTATTTCATATTAATGAATTTTTTTTACTGGGGCAACATTTTTTTTAATGCTGATATTTCGATTCGTCTACTAATGCATCTTTTAAAATTCAATACTGAAGAACATGACTTAGCTATTTTTGCGACAAGTTCTTTTCTAGCATTAATGCACTCAGTTAATCATTTGCATTTGATGCAACTGTAACAGCACATGTATAATACAAATGATTTCAATTCAGATAATGAAAGGTATTTTCTAAATATTTTGTTTTGGATTAAATCTCTTCGTTATTTAAATTTGAGTAATAAATAAATATAGTAATTTTATTTTAGTCACGCCATTTTTTTCTGCAACGTCATAAATAGAATTTCATATTCAGGTAAACTAGTTTTTAATAATATTTAATGAAACGAATATATCGAACCATTTATCTTGTTTTAATTGTAATATTAATTTGTTTTATTTATAATAACACGCAGGCGAAAATAATAAATCACATAAATGCAATCAATATGCTAATAATTTGTAAATTAATGGGTAGAGACGTGCAAATAAAGTCACAATTTATACACCGAGAAAAAATCTATTCTAAATTATATTAATATTAATCTTATAAGACTTATCTCTACAGGAATTATGTACAGTAATGTACACTAAATTATTATTAAAATTATAAATAGTAAAATTATTTATACTTGGTAATACTTTAAATTCAATGTACTCCACAAATATTTAGTAATCTTTTGAATTTCGCCAAGCTATTGTATTTATATTATCTTTATAATTAAAACTTTGTATCAAGTATAATGTATAATAATAATTTAAGAGCACAATAAAATTTTTCTCTTTTATATTGAAGAGAGTTGTTTAATTTAATTTGCAACTATGGCTATATAAATTTAATTGAATTAATCAAAGTTTTAATTTATTTGACCTGGGTGACATATACATGTTATTTTAGATGGTGAATATTAAACTACGAATTCGTTTTAAAATTATTATCTTAATTATTAATTCATAAAATTCGTGCGTGAAGCAATTCAAGCAAGTCGAATCTTATAGCCACATTGAATATAAATGGATCTTTGAATGATTTTAATATTCTTGATTTTTTCACGACAAGGATTTTTAATTAAGTTTAATTGTGTGAATCAAAATACATTTTTTTAAATCATTTTTATAACGCACTTTTTTTAATCCCTAATCTTTATCTTTTTGGCATGAAAAATAATAAATAGTTAAGTACTATAAATTATCAGAATTTCATAAATATTCGTCATTGCACCTTTAAAATATTAAGGGTCCCATAAGAGCATTATATAAATCATATAGATTAGGATCCAAATTAAAAGTATTTTGATGTACTCGAGACGCTCTTGTTATAATGCATTCATATTTCTTGTGTAACATTTTGTAAGATATTTAATGATATACGAAAAGGGATAATAATGCAGCTGTAAGAACGAGAAGTATAGAAATTATGATATTCCTCGTTCTTACAATGCTTGTTTAAAATGAACGTATTGAATTAATCTATTTGTTTATTTTAATTTTTATATTTATCTGTCAACTTTGGAATGTATGATTAATGAAAAAGAGTATTGAAAAATATTAATAAATCAAATATAAACCATTAAATGATTAAAAATTAATTAAGTTCGTATGTTATACATATAGCAGGGAGTATTATAAATAAAAATAACTTTAATTTTTACATACAATTTCGATCTTCATTGCAGATAAAAAGCTTAGATAAAGTATAAAGAAAAATTATTAAATAGGACTGAATAATATGTGAAGTAATTCAATTAAGTACTGCGTGAAGAGGATTTGTACTTAACTGTAATGAAATTTGTTGAAGGCGAATGTTTTTAAAATGAAAATTTAAATTAAATATAACAGAAGTGGTTCGAGAAATTGCAAGCTAAAATTAAAAATTAATGAGAAAATTTAGAAGAAGACAAGAGGGTTATTCAGTTTTTAAGTATCGTTAACAATGTAAGTTACGGCAATGATTTGCATCATTTTTAAATGTTAAACAAGAATGTTTAAAGTCAAATATAAGATATAATATAATTAAAAGTCTCGTTTTTGCGCTGATAGAAATAGTTTTATTATACTGACAGAAACTTTATGGTATAAATTGATTTAATAATACTGTATTAATTTTTGTACATTAACAAATTAATAAGGTAACTCGTATAAACAAAGATTATAGTTTTAAAGTTCTACAAATTGGTTGACTAAATATAAAAGAGTTACGTTCACGCGAATGAATGAAAAATTAAAATTTTTATAAATTTCAGATAATTATTGTAGAATTAGATCAGTCATTTTTGACGGGTTACTAAGAGGATAAAATTTTTTATTACACAGTAAAAATAAATATTCACAGAAATGCCTTTAATTGTTAATATGAATCAACATTTCAAAAGTTTCTATGACAACTGTAAATCGAAAACTGATGAGTGTCATGAAAGATACAGGATGAAATATTAAAATTCTACTCAGACGATGGTCATAAGCCAGCACTATACGTACTTTTGTTGAATTTAAATTTTAGAAACATTGCACATGGACAATGTTCCTTGTGTGTTATTCTACAGTTATGTAATGTGCATACAATATATGTAATGAAATAACATCAGCATGGAGAAACTTTTTTCACATGAAGACTTTGGATATGTCTTTATTTTGATTACAGTGAAGAACATCTTACGAAATTAACTTAAACGTATCAATTTGTATTTCAATTGCAGCTTCTATTTTTATACTAAAAATTGTCGATTTTTATATCTAGATTATTTGGAGTGTCTGAACAATTAATTCTTGTTTATTTTGTCCTTAGTTAATTTTTCAGTTTTTTATTATATCATACATTTGAAATTATAATTTTAGTATACTAAAACTTTAGCACATGGTACTCAACAGTCCATATTTCATTGATATATTGTATTGTTCAAACTTGAAAATGTTTCTATCACAATTTAATACTTTATTCAATTGTTTAAAGTAATAGTACACTATGTTTTGATTTAAAAGAAAAATAGAATAAAAAAACATACTTCAAAGAACTTTCACTGGAACAAAATTTTGCATACGCATAAATATGGCAATACATTGAAAGCACTTTGTAGTCTAAAACATATCTTGATACAAAATCAATATTCCATAAGTTAACTGATATGTTTAGATCGAAATCTGTTATTTGATTATGAAATATCAAAGAATACGACGATTTTAAAAAGTATTTTATTTGTGATTATAAAGAATTGTTTGTTTTCTTTTTTTTCTACATAAAAATATCATTTTACGGTAATTGCATTGTTGTTTTGATTTTTTACGAAATTGTATACATAAGTCATTGATTTATTAATGTTTTTAAAACTTTTATATTTTGATATTCAAAATGATACAAATTTTACATATCGAAGAATCTTATTTTAATGTAAATAAAAACCATTGATGCTTTGCGAATTTAAATTTATATAAATATAAAGATAAATTATAAATAGTATTATGCTGATCTCAAGTAAGATCTTTTTGTGACATTTATAAGTTTGAGATGTTAATTTCAATTTATTATTATTTAGTTTTAAATAGAATTGAACAACATTCAAATATTTTATTACATATAAAGCAGTATGGAGTGTGTAAAGATGAAGAATAAGATTTTTTTTTCTAGAAAAATATTCAAAATATTATTACGGTTTCGGTATAGTCATGTTACTCAGATTCCAGGACATCGATTTACAAAATTTCTTTTAAACCGTCAAACAACATGAATAAGGTTAAAATAAGATTTAAAAGCTATTATTATATGAAGTTATTATTATATAAAGTTATTACACGACTAACTTTTTCTAAATTATATTCTTAACTTTCTATAAGCGAAATTAGATGGTTTATTTTTATTGGTCGATATTCTTAAAGATTTTATATTTATTTCGCTAAATAAAATTAGCTTAAGTTATAGGCAGGAATTTAGTTATTCCATTTTTTCTAATACAAATAAAATATTTTATGTGTTAGAAAATTATATTCCAAGCTATGCAATAAATGATATGCAATAAATGAAATCTCTTACTTGTTACATCTAATTCTTTGTTTTTTGTATAAAATATTATTTATTTATTTTCATTTTTTTCTGTGCTAATTCATAAATAAATGTATAGTAAGTCAAATAAAATTAACGTTGAATGTTTTTTTTTTTAAATTAAATATTTTCCTTTTATAAACATAATAATAATAATAATAATAATAAAAAGAAATACTATCAATTTGTTTATTTATAGGAGACAGTGTTATATGGCATTAATTTAATACAACGATTTACGGATTTGTGCCTATAGATGGTCTCACTTCATAGAATTTAACTCTTCAATTGTATTATAAGGATTTACTTAAATTGCTTGCTATAAAACAATCCGTATACAGACAACTATTTTCGCATTATCTAGGAAAACAATATAAAACACAGAGATAGAAAGCTTGACGGATTTAATTGTACAAACTTTGTGCACGATTTAACGATAAATTTTCAAAATATAAGGTTGTATTTATAAGAAGAGAAATGCGTCACCATTATTATTTTTTTTTACAAATCTACATTAGATAGGGAAGCGTGGAGGGGGAGCTAAGAAAATATAAAATATGCGCAGCTAACAAAGAGGAAAAACAAAAAATACTTGTATAGAAGTTTTGGCGAATGTCCAGCTTAGCGGAGGGAAAAGCAAGTGCACCGGTGTATGACATTTGTGTATAGGTCCGGACCCTTCGTAGCGCAATAGCTGGCACTGCCCTTATGTGACAGCCGGATCGAGTCCTTCACCCTTCGCAGCATTCATTTGCTCTCATTGTCGTTTACAAGAACAAGCGCCGCTGCGAATACTACAGTTTTCTGATTCTCCTCGTAAATCGCGTCACCGCAAATATTTCAATCAAGTGAGGTTCCTTCGCGTGTCTTTTTTTATATCTTAAAACCGTTCGGCGATTGTTAATTAAACGCTGCTCTTATTACATGTTATTGGTTTTGTTAATACGGATTGCAAATAAATTCCAATTACGAGACGTATTAAATTTTTATCTCCAAAGTGTTTTTATCTATAATAAACTTTCTCCCTTAAATACACATCGTTATAATTTACCTTCTCTTGGACATTATTTCTTTATACTTTTTATTTGCAAATTCGACTGACATATTAAATTAATATTTGCACTTTAAATTAATTCGAAATATATGATTTTCATGTTTAGATTGTGTCAATTGCTATAATAATTATTGACAACATTATTGATTTTATGAATTTAATATACCATGAAGTTCTTTTAAAAGAAATAATAATAATTAATTATGATTAAAAAATTGAACTTTCAAGAAATTAGTAATAAAATTATTACTGTTTGTGATAAACGTATTGAATTTTATTTGCAATTATTAGTTAGTGTTATTGGTTAAATATATAATGTAATGGATTTTATTTCAGAAATAAACTTCTGAAGCTTTTATCATTTCATGTAATAATAATATGAAATGCAATTACAATTTAAAAATGTACATTAAAGACCGTAAATTCATTTTTCTACTTCTAAATTATTTATTTATTAATTTTTAATAAATATTCAAAGGGCGATAAACAGAACCTGAGGTAGTTTATTTACACTGCCGAAATTAAATATTTGTATTTATACATCAAAAGATGTTTTATTACGCTACACCATGAAATTACGTGAAAATATTCATATAAATTCTTGAGCAGTGAATTATCAGAGCTGTAAGGTGAATGAAATAGCTCGAGGAATTCATTAATATCATATAAAATATGATCATAATAGGAAACAAGAAAAGGTGAAATTGTCATATTACATTCTGAAGCATAATTTCTCTTGACTCTTGAACATTAGTTGGACGGTGTATGACAAGGTATATCAATGTCTGGGATAATAAATCGATTACTTTTTACTTTGGTACGAAGTTCAAATATTTAAATAAATACTAATTATATTCGAATTTTTGATACAATACTTTACATAACTCGTGGAATCCAAACAAATCGTTTTATTATAATTTATTTTTAATTTTTTATTTATATATTTTTCGTAATAAATTTCATCTTTATCACATTTTCAATGATCCCCCTAATGCCATTGATTCATGTATTTTCCAATACATTGTTACTTTATTAATTTGACGCTCTCTTGCTGCATAAGATACTTATCCCGGATAAAACGATTAATTTAAAAAAGCATCCACAGACGCCGTTAACTGTCTTATGAAATGTCGATGACACCCATGAAAAAAACTGAAGCTTGGAATTCTTTTGTGAAGGTAATTTGCAACATTTCGTTTGTTCTTTAAAGTTATTGGACAAATTCTCGTACATCTATAATCGAATTTAACATATGAAGCCATCGATGATTTATAAGAGTATTTTTAAGCTTTAAAGCGAGTATTAATGACAAATTTAAATCACGTAAACATTGACAATATCCCACACTATAAGAATCCAGGCATCAGTCGCCTCCAGGACAAGAAAACTATTTTAATTAGTTGACAAGACATTAATTTTTGTACTAGTATTAATAGCAGTCATAATTTTTAATCTTTTATACCGAAGAGTAATGCATTTTACAAATTCCTCGTTTAAGTTAAGTTATAAATTAAGAATATTTGACTGCATGATGAAATGAAATATGGAAATGTAAGAGTGATTTTAGCTTTAACTACTTAATAATAATTTCGAAATGAAAAGAAAAGAATAAATAAATAAATAAATAAATAAATAAATAAAAGATGAACTGTGATAAATGCCAATATTTGTAGATAAATCTTAATTAAATTTCAGTTTTTTTTTACTAATTCAATTATCAAAGTTGAAGAGAAATAATTTAATTGCGTGAACAAATATATGATAAAAACTTGATTTATGGACGTGAAATTTTAAAATGTCCATGTATATACACACTTATACACATGTAACTGAAGTATTTAAAAAGATGATACGCTACATCATTTATCAAATTGGTGTTACTCATCTGATTTCTAAATTCAAGCAATTTGTTATTTACACTTTTGTTTTTGGATCGCGTGAACAATTTCTTCCCAATATCACGCACGTGAAAACATTTTAAAATTAAATTATAATGAACGTTTTTTACTGTTCCGAAGTGCCTCTTATTTTCGGACCTTATTTTATACCTATAGTGTTACGCAATTTAACAAACCACATTGGTGGTCCATTATATAGACAACGGATTTCTTTCATAGCACGCTTCAGTCTTATAGATTGATTATATTTTTTTCCCCCCAAATAATCATTTCTTAATAAAATCTTGAGCAATATTTTATGATATACATTTGTTACCTTACATTTAGTTTAAAGCAGACAATCAATTCCGAAAGAAAACGAAAAAAAATTAAATTAACTTTATTATTTATATCAAATATAAACAAAAAATGCTGCAACCATCAATCCATGTTTTTTTTTTCACATGTTAATACTTTTACTATCTTTGTCAAAATAATTTCAACTAAGCACATATACAAAGGGATTAATTGTTTTACATTCCCTAACGCAAGAATAAACAATAAACCGTATTATTGTAATGATCAATAGCCAAGAAATGCTGCATCTTTTTGCCAGTCGGAACTAGCTACGAAACTAATTACATGCCTAGTTGAGTGACAATCGCGCAATTCCGAATTGCTACAGTTAACTGAAATATCTATACAGGTCCACTGTTATTAGTCTCCGAACAATTGGTCTCAAACTGCTGTCGTAGATGTTCGAACTCCTGATTAGGACATTAAATATCTTAATAATTTGCCCATTACATTCCCACTAAAATTCCACAAGAATGGCCTTAAACATACAATTTCCAACAAAAATGTCTTATTATCTAGCGCGCCATAATCCCTCACGGACTATTGACAATTTCATCCCGACCGTTCCAAACTCCAAATGTATATCTGATTGACAATTTATATACGAAATTTACGGGTGCGCGCATAAACTTGTGATCCGCTTTTCCATACTCGGCAAAAATGGGGACATTAATTTTGCCATTGTTTGCCATAAATGTTCATTACTACGAAATATCGGCAGCTGCCGCACAATGGTACCAGTATTTCCTCAAAAACGATTCCGCCATAATGCCGATGAAAATCATCTCTATCTTGCGCAATACATTACATTATTTCAAAGTGTGATAGCAGCGACGTTAGCATTATACCGATCGTGGGATGCAGCTGTAAAATTTATGCAAATCGTATCTCGTTGCGGGTTTACCGAACCAGGAACGAGAGATTGCAAGTGGGTCGAATGTAGGACGACCCATGAAAGTAAGATGCTCGCGGCAGAAAGAGAAATGATAATACGCCGAAAAACGAGATTCACGGGGCGCAACGCTCGCGCGCAATCAACTTTAATCGTTTACCCGCGCGCACCTTTTCGTAATTGGCCTCGCTTAATCGGAGCGCCGATTAAAATACGCTAACGCGCACCGGGACGATTGATCGGACAAAAAGCGGCCCCCCGATCGAATTCCTCGGCCGAAAGTACGAAAAGATCCTGTTTCGGGGCTACGGGCTGCCTCTCCACTTTCACATTTCATTGAGTCGCAAGAAAACGGAGCCCGAGGCGTGGCAGGTGCCTTTGACCTTGAAAGGCGACGACGCTGGGTCACGCTCCGTCCGGCTACCCGCGAATGCTTTCCTTTTTCAGTCGTGCCGGTGCAGGTCGACCGAGTCAAAAGTCAGTCGAGGCCCCGCTTTTCGCCGGCGGTAATTAGCGTCACCAGTTTGAGGCGGGAAGGCCCGGAAATGTGGGGCGCACAGCCACTTGTCCGCCCAGTAATTGTACCTGCATCCCCGATAACGTTCAATTATAAAGCGCAGGCGGCCAACGACATTGTTGCTGCACCAATATTGCGCGAGAAGAATTGTAGAAAGTTCGTTTAAAGTTGACACGGAAAGGGTTCTGGGTGCGACGCCTCGCCTCGAGCTATCGGAACACGAATATTAAAATACTTTGCGCGCGCCGATGATTGTGGCTGAAAAAGCTGACGCGCATTTCAACTTTTTTCTTTTTTTTTCTTCCACTTCGCCAGCCAATTATTTGTCCACGTTAACAACGGAGCTGCAAAGAAACGTCGTTCCAATGTAATAATTTACGTCGAACTTCGGCGGGCAGGTTTTTGGGGAATAAAATTGTGGCGGAAATGCGTCAATTTCTTTGACGGGGTTCGACGCGAATTACGTAAGAGACTATGATGTTCGGCTAGATTTGCTAACAGAAGTGAAATTATGACGCGAACAATTATACTTGTTCGGGAAGTGCGTTGATGAGGATGACACACATACCGATGTCGACTTTCATCGGCAACGAGAAAACGAGACTTCCTCGTAAATTGTCCACCTAAAATATATTTGTTGAATTACCTTTCCAACAAGCTCGTCCCGAGTATCCTAATTTCTGCTTTCGGATACAGAAACGAGATTAGCGGACGCATCAATCGCGATTTGTTATTCGTGCATATATTTCAGTACGTTCATTAATACGCGACGAAGAACAGAAGTATCGTTGAATTGAAATATTAATCGGTTTTAACGACCTCGTGAAACTGCATTTCTCTGCATTTATAATATTCCTTTCCCTCGATAAATAATTCGTTTCTTTTCCAGTCAGATAATTTGCTTTCGGGTTTTTTAATTGTCTAAACGCCAATGGGAATTAATTAATAGTATTTATATTTAACTTTATTGTTCTCTGATGTTCTTTTGTTTAGCGGATCTGCTCGAAGAGAGAAAGAGAGAGAGAAAGAGAGGAAAGTTGCATTAAAATTCACCACATGTCCTGGCTATGAGAAGAATTCGACTCCAGTGTCTACAATTTTTTTTTTTACAAGACACACAAAAAAATTTACTATTTATTTTGGATACAATTAGCGCAATTTCAAACATTTGATGGTTATATAAAAGCACTTTTTATTCCATTTTACAAAAAGTCTATTGTACTAACAAGGTTATTCTGCGAAAGTCACTCTCGATGTCTTGTCTGGGCATTATCAGAAGGAGTTGCAATTTTTAATCAATCTTTCATCTGCGCGCTACTTTGATATATTACAACCGGTCTGTGATCTTCGACTCGTTGAAAATCGCGCAAAATATTCCGGTCGTAATTTCGAGTCGATGGTTTGCTACTTTGTTGAGAAGAGGAATCCCTCGATCCAAAAACTGGCTCCTAGGTAGGAAAAAAAAAGAGAGGAAAAGGGAGAGAGGGACAATGCGAGGCATCGTGTTTTCGGTTGCCATTCGCCTTTCGGGAAATCTCATCCGACAGCTCAGAGATACCTCGAGATAGGGAAGACAAGGCAGGTAAGATAAGATAAGAGGAGAGAAGCGAAGAGAAGAGAAGACCTAGCTCGCGACAGGGGCTTGAGAAACATAGAAGAAACGTCTGTAAAAGCGGATCACACAGCCGAGGGAAGCAAAAGTCTGACGGAGGTTCGTTCGTCACTACTGCAACGGCACAGCAGAGATTGCGCCCGCAATCTCTAAAGGAATCTTTGGTATCTCAGCTACTAGATATCAAATGCGATGTGCGAACTAAGAAGAATACGCGCTCAAGTGAAATACTCCACATTCATCAAGTTTAACCCTACAAGAAGCAAAAGAGAGGAGAAAAAAAGCATTCCTGCTGAGAAAATAATTTCGGTAATGAAACTCTCCCGGCTACGTTGGATTTTAATATCGAACAATTGCTTTTATTAAGACTCGTTAAAAATTGTTTGAGCGTCGCTTTATTGTTCCCAGAACGAAAAGCGATGATTGCGCCGGAATAATGTTTGCATGGTGAAATCATGAGACTCGATGAATGCTTGTGCCAAACACGAGGGAGATTGTCTTAAAACAATTAAATTTAAGGCTTTTCACGTTCTATCTTTGTATTAAAAATTAAATGTTCAGTGTAGTTGAGATGCTGAAAAGGACTGATGATTGTTTTCATGAGGGAAATCAAAGTCAGTAGAAATCAATCCCTTATTAATTATTAAATTTTGTAGATATGATAGAAAATTTTTCCAATAATTTATTAATCTTTCTTAATAAAAATTATCAGTTATTTATTATGCTGTAATAAAATGATTTTTTAAAATGATAAAATAAAATAGTATATTAGATATTGTTCTTCAGTGACATATAAAATTTATACTAAATGTATGAAGATTATGTTTCATATTGTGGATTTTCAATATCTTTGCCATTTTGTAAGTCGAAAATCATGATCATGTCCTATGATTATCACAGTCTATTAACCTTTAATTCTCGTGGCCATTTATTTTATCATTCCATCATCAATGTAGATTTTACTTTAGGTTGTCGTATTTTTATCTGTACAAAATTAAAGTTTGAAAACTGACGATTCACCATCGAAGATCTTAGATACACCGAATGCACAGAATCTATTTAATTCTTATCCAAAAGATGAATAGCAAAGAAACAAATTCAATTTACTAACGAAACTAATGAAAATTACTACTCATATTTTTTATTGTAAATAAAAATGGAAGGTTTTTAACAATTACACGAGATATTACAACTGTACAATGATTTGTACATTGTTTAATTAAAGGCGGCACATTTAAATTATATAATATATGTAGACCTTTTTTATTCAACGCTATCAGTCCCTTAAGTTCAATGTGAATAACCTTAAAGCCAATAATCACTACACTTTCAGCATCAAAATTTATGTGAAAGTGTCAAATTTCGTATCAGTTCGAGATTTATTTTCCGCCGTAAATGGACCGGAAAAAGGCAATCTCAATAGGAAATCAAATTAGAGATAATAAAAGCGTAATTTCAGGATTAACTTATGTTATTTTAGGATCATAAGCTATAAAACCAAAGACATGAACGATGTGACCCTTTTGTACAATACTCAGTATTGTATTTTTTATTTATTTTATGGCTATTTTTATGGCAACTTCTGAAGTGATGAAATTTATTAAAGATAAATTCTTTTGTGTAGCTTATCTGTAATACCATCGATTAATAGGTATTATTCGTGATTGAAATATTAAAGAAACATCAACAACGATTTGATAATAGTGAAAAAGTGAATCAATCGAAAAACGCGTCGACGTTCCGAATTCAGATCAATCTAATGGTTTCTTTTTATATTCAAGCACGTCAACTTGTATTTTTCTGACTCAAGCATGCTCCAAAAACAGGTTAACGAAAAAAATTATTTGTTTAATGTATTCAGTAATTAATTTCTAACATTCGCTATAAAGAATGCCCGTGCGTGTAATTTTGGTAGTCGATACCGACATTTCAAACATTTGATGAATCGTGCCCAACCCTTGGCACATTTACGACAGGTCAATTCATTAATAAGCGCGTACCAAAAAGTGCGTTACGTATATTGGAATTAAGCCAGTCGTTTGAATGTAAATCAAATTATAATTACGCAAGCATAAACAGTTTTATTATTGTGTCAATTTGTAATGTTGTACATCTCTCTGGACAACTTTAAATGTGTTTATAATAATCGCAAAGTTTGTAGCTTGCAAACCAATCACTTATGCAACGTGGATGTTAATCAACTCTAGTGCAAGTTAATCGCGCCTGAGTCTAATTTGCTGGAGCTACATTCAATAACATAATAAAATGCAAGTAACGTCATTTTGATTGTCAAATGTTCCTTTCCCTTCAGCTAAGCACTTCTTTTCCATAACAGCTTGGCAACTTATTTTAATTGACCGTTGTGAGTACTCTATTAAATTTGACTTGCACAATTTCATATCAATTAAATGCCACTTTAATTAGCCACACCGTACTGTGCCAATTTACAATCAATCAGTTCATCATCACAACTTATTATAAAACATTAACGCGCTGTTTTATTGCTTGATGCAATTGGCGAATAATTTTGCGCCGCCATATTAGCATCAGCCAATGTTCCACAAAGATTCGTGTATTACTTTTTCGACGTCGTAGTGCCATAACTTTTCGAACGGGGGAAAGTGTTTTTGTGAATCGCACGGAAAGGAAGACACTGGATTGGGAATTCCAGAAGTAAAGAGTTAACTGGAAATAATTCGTACTTTAATTAAACATTCCTCGAAAGCGTATAATTTTCATACAAAACAGACACGAGTAAAGATTTAATCATAATAATTATCGTCCGGGTGTCATTAGTAATCTTTACCGTTCCAAGTTCATTCACACAATTTTACGATCGGTCGTTTTTTTCCCCCCCATCGTTCCTTCAGTTTCACAACTCTACGGAAAAAATGCGTCCCTGCCACTTTAAACATCGAGCAATAATTTTACGCCGACTTTTGAGGCGAAATTGAAAGGCTTGTTCCGAAAAATTTAAAAATTAAAAAAAAAGTGCTGCCGGTAGAAAGTAACGTTTGGCGGTGTTGTCACGCCGAAACGAGTGGCCAGCGTCGTGTATAACATCCGGGGAGGAGTTGAACGCGGAACGAGTTACGCAAGGAGTGGTCCCTGGGAACTGAAGAGGTCCGAAACGAATAGCAAACAGCGTGGATGCGCGATGAGAGTTATAGATTGACTTGGGAACCGGCACTTTCTCTGGACTGTAAAACTTGAAATATCACCAATGACTCAGTAACTTCGGCACGAGACAATTAACGCTGAGGGTCACGAAATTTTCATTATTCCCCGCGTTTCCTAACATTCTTCACTTTTTATATTGTTTATTGCCGCGCTGCATTGTTTTCCTATAACCTATGCGTTGCATAACAAAGAAAGGTACTTCAAAGTGTGCTTTTTCTGTAAAAAATGGCTCTATCTCTGTAGTGATTTATCGTTTTATTGAGGTATCACTTCGGTGTTGTTTATATTATAAAGAGAAAGAGAGAAAAATGTCAAGAGGAAGTGCATTACGCTGGAAATTGTTTTGTTAAATCGGAAATAATTAGCGGTAATCCGACGAAGCTGTTTCCAACTTTTTGTACATTGCAAAATAAGATTAAACTTAATTTTGGAACCGCAAATTTTTTGTGGTTGCTTACAAATAATTGTTTACGTTGTAAGCGGTTAATGTTTTTAAAATTGGTATCCTCGGTTTCGACGTTAAATTTTACTGCTGCAATGAAAAGTTATTTATTAGAAATCATTTTATGTTAACGTTTATTACAAGTCGAATGTTGCTGCGCGTTATTCGTTGCAATTGAAAAATCCCCACGGAAGAAAATTTTCCAAATTTATATGATGCGGTTTTGCTTTACTGTACGGTATATAAACAGTGGATTCCTTAGTTGAGTAATTCAACAGTTACGTGTTTCAGTTCTGTAAGGATCCCTGTCGCTGAATCAAATGTTAATTTAATTTAGATTCGAATGGATAAAGATTTTTTTTTGTTCGTAGTACGAATTCCTTAGCAAGTGGACTCCAGTAGTATCGCATCTCTATCTCGTGATGTAATCAGAAAATATTATTAATGAATGAAACAGTTTCCTTCCTTTACGAACTATTTTCTGTTTTGAAAGGAGAAAGAGATCGGAATCCATAAATAATTCTTTGAGATGACGCCCGAATATGCCACAATATGACTAATTCACAGTTCACAGTATTAAATTGTTGATTGTCAAAAACATTTTTTTTCTTTTCGACATTTTAAAAGTTTTCCCATGTTCCCGAAACTGTGTATGCTTATCAATTGAGATATACCATAAGACTCCCACACGAATAATTACCTCATGACATTTTATAAGAACACCTACACAGTTCATTTGTCTCAAGATTGAATAATATAAAAACTGTATTATTTTTTTATTGCGCGACTTTTTATTGCACGATATTTTTTACTATTTTAAAACTTTGTATAAATTGTAATGTAAAAGAATCAACATTGATGATTGTTTATGACAAAAGAAAATAAATATGTATGACATTTGTTACTACAAATCTGAAAATAAAAAAAAGCGATATAGTAGAATAAATTTGCGTACATTTAGTATTGCGCGGCGCAACGCAAGCACTTGGTTATTTATTTTGTACATTTATTATATTGACGATCATAATGATACCCTTAAAATTATTTAAATTTAATTATACGATTCAATGCCGAGGCGAATCTGCAGCCACACAAAGCATCACGCGCGCATCATTATTAAGGCATTAGCACGTACGTCATTACTAATATTGCGTACGCCGAGGAAAGGTGTAGCGCCGAGTTCTAACCAAAATGTTCCAAAGTAATTAATCGCATACCTTCCAGGTAACATTTAATATTTCTCCGGCGCGAAACAATATCCCGGAGGTTATTGTAATTTCATTAAAACAGCCTATTATTAACATTTTTAACGTTAATAAAAATTGTTCCTTTGTATAGATGGCGGAGTGGTGAAGGTGGGATGGTTTCGCAAGCGCGGGAAAAGGAGTTGATCGTGAAAAGCATAAAAATTGAATATCAACTTGAGCGTCGCATTAAAATAGCACGAAGCCCGCTACGCGAACAGTATATTGTACAATTGCAAAATAAAGCGATGCATTAATGTTTTCGTTGGTTTCAAATTAATGAAGCAATAATTCATTACTGAAAGGAAGACCGGCGTAATTATATGATTTATTTCTTCGGCGCGCACCCACGACTGCTATATTACAGTTGTATTTCAAGGGGGGGGGGGGGTGTTTAAAGACGTGTCACATTCGAGGAAGGAAGAAAAACACGAGTGCGGCGTGACAAAGGTCCGGTGACGCAACGTGCGGCGCGAAATCGAGTTTTATCGTTCATTGCGTAAATGCAACTTTTCTTTGTGGATTATTCCCATAAAGTAATTCGCGTAGGTGCGACAAAGCGAACGACGATTGCGGAGCGTTGATCGTTAACCACAAGCTGAGTCGCATCTCGAAAACTGTGACGCGGACAGACGAAGGTACACTCTCAAAGCTTAAATGCTCGGGATGATAATTACATCAGCGAGAGTCGAGAGTAACTGTTAATTAGAAGGATAATATGCAAGCTTCTAAAGAGGCGATTTAACGGTTTCCGCGCCAGGCCACTTCCGCCCAAATTAAATATAATAGTTCTGATGCAATGCGGGAAAATGATTCCGAGTGAATAGCGACTGTTTCGCTAATTGTTTCGGCTGATATACAAATCTATTTTATTGCAAAAAGTGATGTTATAACAATGATTACGTAATTCATAACTTTGCACTGTATAAAGTTGACATTCATGTTCATTATATCGGATTAGTGATATACGCGTGAAATGTAAAGTTTATTATTGATAAAAGATGAAATAAATGTTTTTTTTAGTAAATGTATTAAATTTTATATTATTAATGAATTTAATAATCAAATTAATGTTAATTCACTTTTATTTGTAATTGTACGTTTGGCGCAATTTTAGTTCCAAATGGTGCCTTATATACGAATTTAAATAAAATATTATGCTGGGTATAATACGATAACATCAGATTCCGAAACATCGCTGTCTCCTGTAATACGAATGTATCCTAAAATATACATCCACAGGATATCAATATACATTTTACGTACCGATTTATTTGAAACTATTTCTAGATATAGTTGAATTTATGAAAAGTCATGTTTTGTTATCTTCGTTCGTCTATCAGGAGTCATTTTTTTCTCCATTCTAAATAAAAGTGTAAGTATAAAAGAGACAAAAAGGCTTGACTTGTAAAGTGTGGGAAAAAAAGACGGAAAGCGTGACTGAAAACATTTTACTTCAAAATTTGAAATAAAATATTTATTCCACCATTAAATTATTCAAATACAAGGAGAAAAATGATTGAGTAAATTTTAAAATAAAATTTGAAATCGAAACCTCGTGCGTTCAATTTCACAATATTTCCAATGAACTTGATGAAAATTTTATTACAAAAATGGAAACAATTCCGAGTTTTAATGTCTTTAACCCTGCAGTATAATGTTGACTATTTTAAATATTCAAGAGCTGAATTGACAAGGTTACAACGTTAAAAATTGTAGTCAAATATACACAAACACTTTCTCGGTGTATTTTAAAAAAAATATTCGTGTTTTGATGTTGCGAATTTCATATGCAAATTCAAATAAATTGTTACTTCAATAAAATCGATATTTTACGATATGTCAATATTGCCATATATGCAAATACTTCAGGAAGCATCAATAATCCGAAATATGCTAATATTTCAAGTTTTATTGAAATTTGAGATATATCGATATTTTAATACGTATTGATATTCCGAAACGCGTAACTATATTGAGATGTGTTCCACTTGTTATATATGTATATCAATACTACGATAAATGTTAATATTTTTAAACATTTCGGTATGTTGATGTGTATTGATTTTATTGAGATAACTCGATATTTTGATGTGCATTGTAATTTTAAGACGTTTCGGTTCTTACAACTATTTTTAGATACATCGTGATTGTGATATGCATAAATATTCAATGCTTTACAATATTTCGAGATGTATCACTACTTCGACTTGTGAGGCATATTAATGTTTTGAAGAAATGAATGAATTAAAAACCCTTGTCATGCTAGTAAATACAAAGCAAGTACTGATTAAGATATTTGAAAGACAGTTCGTTATAGACTGTGTATTGAATTTAAAAAATTTATTTCAAACTTTATTGTAAGAACATTTCTTTGGTGATAAATATACGATAATATATGATGAAACACCAGCTAGCACGTGATTATTGAAGTCAAAAAGAATATAGATTAACTGCTCAAAATCAGATTGAAATTACCGTTCAGATTTTGACTGAAATCAATTGGGTCTTTTTAAATTTCTTCAAGCGAAGATTAAGATAGTTGATAAGATCGGTTAGAAATTTCAAACTATGACGAACATTTTTGATCGATTTTGTAACGTTTCGTGATTGCATTTTCTACTCAGGTGGCATTATTTTCGTTTATATGATATAAAGAAAATGCAGACATTAATATCTATTAATGTATTTAAATTTATTTTTTTAATCCTAAGAATATAGTCCCTTAATTTTACGTATACTTTACCAATAATGTCAGTAATTTTTATTAAATCTTTTCCCTCCTCCTACACGCTTTAATTGTTTTTTAAATTAATTTTATATCATTTGTTCTTTGTAAGAAATTGTATTTTGAGGCGTCATTTAATTGTAATATAAATTAAAACACCGAAGAACATTTTATATTCTATTTATTTATTGTTTTAACACATTTGGTTGTGTATTTCAATTTTACGAGAACGGGAATTCTCACCGGCCATACATTTTTCATGAACAAATCCCTTTTCATTACGAATCCTCTCACAGGCATACTTGTTTAATTACAACATTCCAGTGCTTTATTTAAAATAAAATAATTCTCGTTACATTCGAACGAATCACTGAAAATCGTAGCGAATGTGAGTGTGGTTGTTAATATTTGAATGGAAATAAGAGCATTGAAATTTTGAATTGTTCAAACTAAATATTCAATAAGTCAAATCAAGTATTTTACTGTAGAACCTTCTATGAAATATGGACATATATAAATTAAAACTCTTGTCATATTTGTGGTTCAAAAGTAAATGTTATGTCAAAAGTTTACTTTATTTACTACTGTTATTTATTACGTTATTTTCTCCTTTAGCCATTATTACTTTAAAATTTATAAGATTTTTGATAATTAATTATTATCAAATTATAAACTATATAAATTATAAACCAAAAAATACGAATGTATATACTATATTTCATAACATTTATAGCATCTCTTATATGATGTAATATAATTTTAAAAAAAAGCATTAGAAAAAATGTGACTAGGGAATAGAACTCGATACCTCAGAGATATCTTGTCGCTGCTTAGAAATATATGTCTTACTTTAGAAATATTTGTGACTAGGAATATTTAGACCACGCCCCTCTCATTAGAGTTTGATAAACATCAATATTTTCCTAGATTGCGGCGTAAAGTGGTGGCAAGGAGCGTGACTAGTGACTAAGGTAACGAGTTCTATTCTTTGATAGCGATACTTTTTCTAATATCATTTTAAAATACTATATCGTACTATAAGGAATACCACAAAGTATAAATGTCTTAGTTTTTTTAATAAATATAATAGCAACTACTAATAAATTTTTATAAATGTATAAAAATAAACATATAACTAGAATATTATAAAAATAATGAACTTGCAAGCAGAGTTGAATGATAATAAATTTTCTAAATTATACAGAAATCCATTTAGATCCTACATTTATCTTGGGATCAATGTGATCTCCGGTTCACATTGAGTTTGACGAAAAATTGATATTTAATATATCCGTATTTACTTATGAAATTTAGTTTGATTTGTTAATGATGTTAAACAATTTCTCGTATCCAATAATCGTTAAACAAGTAACATAATTGTAAATAATATTAGCTTGCCGTAATGGAATTAATATGGATTAGCCGGGTGTAATAAATGAGGCAATAAATGGACGTTTACTTCGTTATTACAGGCCGAACGAAATAAATGTCTCATTTTCATGATAAAAATGCGCTCGGTAGTTGGAGCGCAAGATCGATTTATAGGAATTCGTAAATAAAGTGCTTCTTTCACGATATGGAGCTCGAATGCATATTGTAAAAATCGTACGAGTCACGTCTGACAGTGCCATTGATCGACGCACACGCGTTGCTGAACATTGATCTCGTAAAAGCACCAACGAATCCGATTTCACGGTTCGGGGATCACCGAATATAACGGAAAGGCCGAAGAAATCCGGATCGTCTTTGCGTTTGGTCAAGTTTCTGGTCACACGCGATGTACCGAACACATGCTACGTGCTTGCAAACAGCCCACGTATCCAAACTTTCAATCAATTGTTGGCACTTTTTCATTCAGAAATCAACATTCATATTTTCTGGAAACACAGAACAAGACGGGGACAAAGGCGGAAGAGCGGAGAGAGAGAGAGAGAGAAAGAGAGAATAGGAGGGGGGACAAATGGAAAGGAAAATGTCACAGCGTGAACGATGATTGATTTTATTGGGAAAATATTTCCCGCGTGAAAATGATTAATTGTTAATAAATTGGGCTTGATGTTACGGTGCCGAAAAGTGCAGCAAAACTTTTTGCATAATTTGGATTATGACATTTTGAAGAAAGACGATAGTAACTCAAGGAAGCAATTTTTTTTCACCGCCGAGACAATTTACGTTTCGGCGAAAGTTCAGGAGTAAAGTTACGCGCGAGACTTCAGGTGATACATAAACAGCGGAATGTGTGCCATAAGATTATCTACTTGATTATAATCCCTGCACCGCATCCGCCTTTTCAGTGACTTTTACATAATTTTCGCGTGTATTTCAAAGTGGACACGTTTCCCTGTCGTTGCTCAAAAACGATTTAATTTTCATAATTTGAATAACGCCGAAAAAAAATCGGGTAAAAGTGTGGAGTTACAGTTTTTTTATACAGTAACCGAACAGTGAGAGGCGGTACATGAAACGGAATATTAATTACGGGAAAGCATTTTTTCGTCAAATTCCTCGCATACCTTTGTGTATCAATCATCAAAAGGTACATCTTTACATCTATCAATTTATTATTATTTTTTTTTCCTTTCGGTATAAAGGTACATAGTGGAAGATTACGTTATTCTTATACGGTTTCTATGAGAAAAAATTATTTTCTGTGAGGAAATTGATGGCATTATTTCACATTTGACAAGTGTCCGTGGTCATGATTGTTCATTCAAAAATAATGATGCTTCTGAGGGATTAATTTTTTTTATATCGATCTTTTGTACGCTTTTTCATACTTATTTCAATCGTAGGCAAATAGACTCTGCGCGAGGTATCCTTTAATTAAAGTTATTTCTGGAATAATTAAAGCTCATCATTGTTTCCAGATTTCCAAGACTTTGCTGATTTCTATGTCAGTAAAACATGAAAAATGGATGCATTTCTACATGACAGATAATGATGTGGAAAGAGCAGCTAGAACAATGTTCAGCACCAAACTTGTACCAACATTGTTCTTTGACGTTTCAACACCATTGACAATGAAATGTGATCATTCTGTAAAGTAATTAATAAAATTGTGCGAAATTATGAGACATATTTTACAAATATGTTCACTAAAAAACGTAAACATACAATTTACAATTTGTATACAATTGCAAATGATATATCATAAAAAAACGTTTGAATAATTATCGTTAATATACATAATGTAAATATTATTCACAAAATCATGAAAATTTTCATAAATATACTTCAAAGCAACTCATAACTATGCAACTGATGATACCATAAAAATTTTTAATACTGACAGTTTCCACTTTGTTAAATATAGATTATTTTGTCTCTAAATTAAATCAATAATCAACAAAACAAATGGTGCTATGCATATGTATTTGATTTTGTATCTCACAATGAATCAAATTATTTTCACCGTATTACACAATCGATTCTTTTTATTCATCTTTGAGTCGTATAACAAATGCAGAATGGTACAGTCATATTGCCATTATCGTGATCAGAATTGCATCATTACTTCAATGTGCTTGAACCGTTTGAAGGGTGTCGTATGTTTTTTTTTTCTTTATTAAACGCGTATTTGCCTCGCAAAGCCTACACGACTTGACCAAATTTGAAGTGTCGCGAATTTTCAGATGTATATTGAAAGTCAAGTCAATGTGGGTCGTGAAAGGGCCTCGGGCAGTGTGTCATGGTCCTATCGAATGAAACGTATTAATGAGAAAGTGGTTTGTAAAGAATAAATTGTTTTCGGATACAAAATATAAATAAAAATTCACTTTTCAGTTTCTTCGCAAATATATTAATGTAACTTTACAATTAATAGAACTCATGAATATGCAACCAGGAAGAATACGTTCCATTTGGGACAATATAAATGTGTGTTTTGGGATAGTTATTTTTGGGGGGCACATTTTGTCATGCAAATCATTTTTTTCATCTCCATGATAAAAAATGTCGCTTAAAATTTCGTACGCTTTTCTGCCTTCGAAATTGTATTTCATTGTTTGCGTTACAGAGAAAAATTATTTTCGATTAAAATAAAGTGCACACTTTATGGCACGCATGAATAAATAATATCGCATAATATATCTGAGTGGGGAAAAAAAAATATGATTCTCAAACGATTTATGAACAATTTTCATGATTGAGTATAATTGTTTTTATTTAATTTAGTACCCATTCAGTAACTCAATCGAATATTTCGTTCGCATTTTATTATGTTTTTGGTTACAAAGGACATTGTTCGCGTGAACGAATTACTTTTCTCAGTGAAAATTATAATGATTATTATAGAACGCACAAACGCATTTTATACGCATCAATATTTTGTTACACAGAGAAAAACACGATATTATAATTTGACATGATTTGTGTAAACGAAACGGTGCGATTATAAAATGAAAAGTAATTTATGCTAAATGCTAACACAATACTTTCGGTAAAAGTTATATAATCATATTTTCAGCAGGAAATATTTTACCGACCAAATAAAGGTAGGGTACTCGTGCCAGAGTTACCTGTACTGACAAATTGGTATCCAAATAGTTAAGTGCCAGTACTGCAGTGAAAACAGTGGGCCACTACCGTTTAAACATAGCAATCTGTATTATTTAACTAATAGCATAGTATAATTTTTTGGGCCAACAGTACTGTCACACAAATTTGGATTAATTTTGGCATTGATATTGTGTTTGACATGTTTTACATATGATTATGATCTGTTTTCATTCATAAGTAAGAACGTAATTTAGAAAATATTCGTTGATCGTAGTTGTGGTAGATTTTTATTGGAATCATAACCCAACTTGTTCCACTCATCTCATTTATTAAGTTATCAAACAGTTTGATATAATTCGAGCGAGTCTTCAGCGGTGATTTGATTAAATAATTTATTATGAATTGTTTTGGTGGGCTTAATAAAATCTTGTCGCTGAGTGACAAGTCTGTTATAAAATATCGATGAAACGGCAATTTGATTGAATAAGAGCGATAAGGTAATTGAACCAAACTGCAAAAGTTTGGCGCAATCACCGATATTGGTCGGTGAGCGTGTAGTCGAGGGGTAATTCATCCTCTCGGTCTTCGTCTTGTTTTAACAAGTTGACACTTTCTCATAATATGCCGCTGGTAGCGGCGCAATAACCATGAAACGCATTGTTAAGTGCAGAAAGGCACCGGCCTCACGACAGAAGATCGATGAAAGTTTGCCTAGGCAAGCATCATCGATATAACAGCAGATTTCTCCAATAAGAAATTCCGTGGACGAATGTTTCTTTGCCCAGCTATTACGGGTGATCTTTCGCAAAGTAAATACAAGACGCGATTCATGTCTGACGAACCGTCATAACAACTTATTAACATTTTACCGCATTGGTTCGCGGAATTGTCGTTGCAAACGAAAGTGTTAATTCAGGGAAACGTCTTGTGCACACAGCGATGGGAGTTGTTGTAAATTATGCTCACGTTTTGGCACGGAGTGCATCCGTGTACATTTTCATAGGCGAAAGAATGAGGACTGGTGCTATTGTCAACACGAGTTATTAATATTCAGCCGAATAAATCATCCACCTGTCACGCTCGTTTCGCACATTTTTAAATGTCTGCTCTATATAATCCGGTGGAAGTGACTTTACTGGACTAAGCAACAACAAATTCACTAACACTTTTAGATCGTGCCTTTCCCTGCTCCGGAATTGATGTAAATTTTTTGACATTCCTCATCAAATGTTTTATTCATGAAATACTCTTTTTTCCATTTTCATGATTCGTAACGAAAGTATTCTGTATTAATGTGCAGTTATATAACGTACTCTTTTTTCTTTTTTTTATATGTAGTTTTAGGCAGAAGAATGTATCGAGGATTGGGGTTTAATTTCACTCGAAATTGCTCGGATATCGACTGGTGGGAATAATGTACATTCCTCGATGAAAGACATTGAATAGCAAAGAATGTGACGGAGAAATTTTTTCGATGATCGGCCGAGTCAGCGGCTACTCGCGCGACGCAAGTTCAAGTGGCAAGGACGCTTTCACGCGAAAGTCAAGACTACTGTCCAAGGCTTTAATTTCATTTACACTACACCTTAATTACGATGGCTGCTCTAATTAAGCCACTTTAAGAGCTTTGAAAATGTGAATTAGGGAAAGCTCTCGCGTGGAACATATGTTTCACCGAAACATCGTGCACGACTTTTACTTTAAGATAATTCGTGTGAACCGAAATGACTTACTAAACTAACAATCCTAAGTTTAACATTCAATTTGAAAGCGAGATGAACAAATTGATTGACTATTTAGATTGTATAATTAGCGGCCGTCTGGTATAGAAACCCGACGAAACAATGATGCAAGAAGATTAAATTGCTTTAAATAGGACGATGAAAAAGTTATGTTTAATAAAACAACTGTGGTGAACGTTACAAGTTGTGTAAAATAGGTCGTAATAAATGTTAAAGGTATACAGGATTTAGCATGATTTGCGAGCAATTTGGCCTTGGAAAATATTGGCGAATATTTATCTACTTACAGGTAGATGTAGATTTGCTTAAATACACTAAGAACAAAGATTTGTGGAATATCATCGAATTTTCAGTAATCCACTGTTATCGGTTAAGGTTTGTAAAATAATACCTATAAAATTCGGTAAATTTTTACTAAACTACTGTGTCGGTTATTTGTTTATATTTATATTTAGTCTCGACGTCAATGACACAACGAAAAGTTCGGTAATATGTATTATATTTTTTCACCGTGTACATAAAGTTATTTGAAACACGTCAAAGTTTGTTGCGACAAGTTTGAATTTTATAATGAATTAAATACAGAATGAATTCTGTATGAAATGAAAGTTATTTGATTGGGTTGGATCACCTGGTGATGGATCCGCCAATTAAGAAAACATTGTGATTTGAAAGTCAATTATAATTTACAAAATTTTATGCAAAAACTGCCTCAAGAACAAAGATTATGGAAGTGTACTGATTAATCCAGTAGAAACTTCCAATAAGGACATGTAAAATAGATTTCAAAGAATTGCATATTCATAAGGTTTTGCTTCAAAAAAAAATTTGTTTTTAATGCAATTTATTGCTCTATTTGATTAAATAATAAATTGATCAGTCAGAATAATTTGTATAATGAGAAAATAATCGTCCGCTTAAGAGTTATGGCTCTTTTCAATGAAATTTAATCTGACACTTTTTGCAGCCGTTCCAGCGGTTTTAAAATTGGAAAGAATAAATTTACGCTGTCAAAGACTAAAACAAACGCAAAAAGAAGTCCCCCCCCCCTGGAATTTCTTTCGATTGCACGGAATCCGTATTTCGTTTAATTAAACATTTTTTGCACGGCTTGGTTAGTTTTATCAGAGTGCTTGAGGTCGAAAGGAACTGCTAGAAAAAGGTCGCATTTCTCGCGAAATACCTCCCTCCGATTTTTTTATTCGATCTTGCCAACCGCAAGCTTTCGGTTTTTGGTCTGCCAAATCCTGGAGCTTACCTCGCATTATCCACCTAGACTAAAAAGGCGGCAAATTTACAAGTTGATCGTCCGGATACATTGACTCCGCTCGACTTATCCATCCCGATCGACTTTTGGCCGATTAAATCGTCGAAAGTTGAAACGTGAAAGTAATTGAAATAAAAAAAAAAAAAAACAACAATGATATACGTCATAAACCTCGATAAAGCGGCGCGCAAGTAATTACATTATTAATTTTGGCCGCTCTTAACTTTTCACCTTTTATTGCGAAGAAATCATTCGCCGGGACAGGCCGAAGAATGAAATTGCTTCCTAGATAAAATTCGCCCGGAACGACCGTTCGGTTTGCTTTTACAAATTCTAAAGAAGGCGAATAAATTATTTGTTGCACGTCAGGCTTGACATTTACATTTGCAAAAAGGCGCGATCAATTTTCTCCTATCCCGCCCTGCATTACTATTATAAAATCTGGCTGCTTAATTTTGGACGTTGCAAAGTGAAAATAAAAGGTATCAAAGTATAAAACGAATGGCTCGGTAAAGCTAAAATAATTGATATTTCGGATTTCTCCTTTGATACTGCGCAAAGCCTCGAAATAATGGGTACGCTCATGCGGGAATATTAGCCATAAACTTTCACCGTATTTACACTCCGATCCGTACGTACAACGGGGTTATATTGACAGAGCGCAATATTGTTCATTCTATAAATAATGCGCCGAGTGATATATGTTCCGTTGGAAAGAAGACGAAAGAAAGAATGAAAGAAAGAAGGGGGGAAAAAAAAGCCGCGCAATTGTAATGCGGGATGTTGGGCTGCAACTGATTGGTCTGCGACCAAATATGTTTCGCAGAGTCTCTCGCGACATGCAAACCGGACGCGAAGGAAAGCGAGATCGAAGGCTCGGCGTTGTTTGCTTTTACCAAACAAATCAATCACCCGTAGATTAAATTCATGGTGGATATAAAATACCCGTCGAATTTTTCATTAGACGTTGCGACACAATTGCGCCACGCGAACCCCTTTTGCAATCTTTAATTAAATTCAGTACGTCACAGTGAATCTTTAGTACTCTGTATTTTATGTGCAATATTGAACATAATGAATTCCCCGTGTTGACTTCAGATCACGTCTTACGATATTTATGATGCGTGCCTTTAAACATTTTGTAATTGCTTTTATTAGACTAACCAAGGCTTGACAAAAATTGATAACAGTAAATGAAAGTTCGACTTGTTTTGTAGACGAGAAAAGTATTCTAATTTTTTTTGTCAAGTGAAATATGTCAATTGTTATAACTTTTACTAAAAAGATCATTACAGTAGTAGAAAAATATGGTTGTCGAAATGAAAGCTCATTTGAAAAATTTTTGATTGGTGTAAATATAAGTTTTTTTTTTTTTTGTTCAATGTGGGTTCAGCTAAACACTTTTAAGTGAAGTGTCCCTTTGTACCTTCTAAAAGTTCAATCGTTAAACATTTTTTTATACTGCTTTAAAAACTCGGATTTTTTTCAAGTGACCAATAACGAATTTTAAAATACTTCAGATATTTTTGTCAGGCAGTACCCCGAAGAAACTTTTCTTTATTGCGTGTTTTTAAAATATTTTAATTTGAAAGAGAGATTTCTTCTACAAATAAACTCAAATTTTATTAGCAAATTAGGAGCAGGTTCGTAGAAAATGAAAACGTTTCTTGCCCGAGTGTAATAGAATTATTATAACTGCTAGAGTTTATGGGTAACAATATTCTTAAGGATATGCTTAACAAGTATCAATTATATAACGTAAAATAGGACATCTCGCAAAAAAAAATGTAAAACAATATTATTTTGTAAACTTGCAAAATTAATTGTACAAAAAAGTTTTACACGGCTTCTTGTGTAATTTTACTAGTTTTCTAATTGCGAGTACAAACGATTTAAAAGTGCCTTGCGTCTGAGCTATTTACACGTTCGCACAATGAGACAAGACAATTAATCATTTATAAAAGTAACTGTTCAACACTGCTCCATCAAAATATATCAAATCTGAATAATCTAAGTGTTTAACATTGTTTAATGAAAAACTGAATGCCCGGATTTATATATGATTGTACCTAAACTCAACATTTAAGAGCACTACACGGCATTTTATTGTCCGGTAAATTTTACAATAAAACTGTAACCTTAGAAGACTTAATGTATTTCATGTTTTTATGGATACTCCTTTAAAATTTTTTTGGTGTATAATTTTAGATTATTAACAAAAAATTACTGCAGGTTAAGAAAATGTTTACAGGCCCTATAAAGCAACACTGTTTGGCGCTGGCTACTTGGTGCTGCTGGTGGAAACCGTAATTTAAAAACTTTTTTTTCAGAAAATGATGAAGTTGTTGTGTCATATTTGATGATACCGTGTATATTTTTGCGACTCCTCGAGGGTTATTGCGCCGGCTTATGGATGTAATGAAACGATAACAATGTGCACATCCACTGGCATTAGAGAATTACAAGGCGACAATAGTGCAGATTAGAAGATAATTGTCAAAGATGCTACCGCTCGCAGCGAGAGAAGATTGGGAAGGGAAAAACCGGCTCCCACGCTCGGAGATTCAGGTTCCGCAAGAGAAAGTGCACCTTGATATGACGCCCCTGAAGATGAGTTCCTTAACGAGAAGTATCGAGCACAGGTGTACTCTCATTCGAGTGTCCTATTAAAATTTATTCAACCTCGGAGTCGAACTCTTACAGAATAATCTATGTTAATAATAACAATGAAAGGTGCACTCTGATCGACTTGAAATAAAATCTCAATAATGTTAAAGAATCAAATGTCTAGTAAAATGAGGTAAATTTTAAAATAAACAATTGATAAAAAATTATCAGATTTGTGGTAAAGTTACCAGTTATATCATCCACAGAGACAAATTTTTATTCGTTTAGTAATACGTTTCATTTTCTGCATTATATTTTTTTTTATAATATCCGTTATTTTTTCAAATTTACTTTCACGGTAAAAAGTGCACACTGTATCATTTTCAACGTTATTATTAACAGAAATTTGTGCGTTGTTGGGAGGAAAAAAATTGATTTCTCTATAGTTCGCGCTCATAATTAAGTTTTGTATTCAAAATGTTTGAGCGTACTTGAAATGTGCGTAACGCTCGCTAATTCCACGCTTCGAAAATTTTTACCAAACAAATTGCATTGCAGCATTTAAAATGACCCTTTTTTTTCATCACCCCCAGGTAGACTCCTTCGTTAAATTTTCGTCAAAATATTGCACGAAAGTAGTGAGTTTTGTGCGGCGTTGTACATTGCAAAACATTTTCATCTGCGGTAAACTTGCAAAAAATGCAACTCGAAGGAAAGTGAACTTGAGTCAATGACTGTTATTAATGAATATTCAGAAATGGTCCCGAAGCGTACAATGTTTTTAATGCTATTCAGCGTATTGGTGTAATAATGGATCTCGCGTAACAGAGACGTAACAGCTCGCTCACACGGATCGTTACTCGCTCCATTTACAGTGGCCACGCCTCGGCGAGTGCAACTTTTTCTCACATAATACGGATAGTGCATCTCGCTGTACTTATCTAAGACATCTAAAAACTATCGAGGAACAATGAAAAGTATACACAATGATGAGCTTCTAATATGCGGCGCATCCACTTTTATAACTTTTGCACTGTTGACTTGTGGTTCACTTCAATTGGAACGAGTCACATATATTAATGCTTTGCGTTACCAAAATTAATGAGTTTAGTATTAAATGTTGGTATCTGATGTTATGCGGTAAATTAACTGCAATGGCAATAAGTATTGTTGTATAAAAGATTATATAATGTGAATTTAATCGTTATTTAATAAAATTTCTATTGAAATTATGTAATTTAGATAGCGTGTGCAAATTTTTACAACCAACAAGTGCGATAATATAACCAGATAGTTTTTTTGTTGATATACATAAATTGTCCAACTAAAAATGTAGACACAATGATGTGTATTGTAAAAAGAATGCTCGGGTCTTTAAATCTCACCGAATTAAGTTTAATTGGCGAACATTTCATTACATAAATAATGGTAAAATCTTCCAATTAAATTATTTGAAAAAATGATTAAAGAGGTATTGAAGTGGACAAGGCCTTTCATTCATTTCATAATTGAGTTACGGCACACGGAATAATTACCCAGTAAAATTAACAATCGAGATTTGCGTGTAAACGAGCAGTCTGGTAATAGTACAGAAATAGTGACGATTGAGTATGTAACAAGTCTGACTGGTCTGTCTGCAACCACACGCAGAAAAATAAATGAGTTAATGTTCTTATAACAAGTAGGAAATGAACCGCAGAAGATAATTTATGAACGTACTTATGATAAAATATGATAAGAAGAAATACCAAAATAAAATATTCATTCCCATAGATTGGAATAAATACTTAATTTTAAGATTACAATTAGTAAATTCATAAATTGTCTTCCAGGGTTCGATTTCTACTTATTATGTGAAAATTAACTCTTTCATTTTTCTGCGTGTAGTCTAGATCATGTCCCAGTTTCAGACTAATAATTCAAATGAAAACAAAACAAAAAAATAGTCTGTTAAAAGTATGGGAACGATCAGGCGAAACAATTTGGAAAACAGTTCAAATGGAGTCTTGAAAAAGTAGACAGTCAAACTAGGGCCAAACTATATTAACTATTAGTTTGGATCTGGAAAAATGAAATAGGTTTATATGCGGTAATCAGAATTGCCTGATTATATGTGGTAAAGTTTAAAGAAAATCACTTTGATTAAATAATTTGGACTTTACAACAATTTCAACAGCAAATGAAAAAAAAAAAAAAGAAAATACTGATTCGTCAAACACTTTACGTTCAATCTATTTAATTCAGAAGGAAGTGAAATTATTACCGGAATTATGCTAACACTTTTGTATGCTAATAAACGCAGATTGTTATTATTTTCTGCATTTAAATTGTACAGTGAGAACCCCGTTGACCTAACCTGAACTCATTTATTACTTGATCCGTAGAAAGTGACAGTAGGTTAGCATAAATTTATTTCAAAAAGTGAGTTGTTTACACGTGTACAATTATTTCTAGTATACGTGCCCGTTCGCCTGTGCATTGTTTTCAATTTGATCCGAATTCGGAACATCGATTTCTGCGCCGGTTAAAACCACACTTTACAGCGCCACGCAAATGGAAGTTGCAAATAATTTACATAATTTAGACACACTCATTGCGATTTCAGAGCACCATAGAAATACATATTTTACATGTACGAACTTTGGTGACCCAAATGTTCATTGGACTATACGCGATCCGATACGATCTTAATTATAACTGGTCTTCATAAAACAAAAGTAAAGTTCCCGTCTGTATCGCGTTACATCGCACATGTGTCAGAAAAGTAATGTCTTTCTTCACGCATCTGTGTCGTTATTCATAAGAAAATTTGGTAATGAAAAGTTTGCCATTGTATGCTCATGAGCATCTAATGTTGCGTGTACTTGACGACACAGTAAACTTTTATTATACGTTTATAAATTCATAGGCAAAACAATAATCATGAAATGAAATGGGAATAATACGCTTATTCCTAAATAATATTCTTGTATATAAATCAGAATGAATAAAATTGTATTTAAATTTAAATATAGTAAATCAATTTATTATCATTAACATTTTTACGTTATCATTAAAAAGAATATATTTTTAGTTCTAATTCATAAGGATTGAAGAAAATTAATAAAATTGAACGAATAGCTGATTTTAATACCGAGAAAATTTCAGCAATATATATGTTAGGTATATATATTATATACTTTTCTCACTGCAATAACGAACAATTTCATAATTAAAATAACAAAGTTTATCCTAATTAAAATTACACGCCATCATGGTCAAACTTAATTTTAACAAAAAAAAAAAAAAAAAAAAAAAAAACTATACCGATAAACTCAAGAGTCAGCGCAATAAATTAATTTAGCAATCTATATTATAATCGAAAAGAACACAATTGAATATTTATATCGAATAAGTGGTTGCTATTGAAAAAAATTTAGCATAACGTGACTTACAGTTTGCATGATTTATAATCTGACATTATTAAATAAGGTCTATATTGTTGGTTTAGTAATCTGGTTTTTCTAAGGATATTCAATACAATTTATAATTTAACTAAAAGTATTTTTTTAGCTTTGATGTTAACTTTTAAATTCAATTAATCTTTGAAATGTATGAATTCAGTAAAATTTATTTTAATTTATCCATCGGTCATTGATATAATTTATATTTACAAGATAAAATATTAAATGTCATATTGTTATGTGTACTATATATATTTAAAAAAGTATTATAAATTTCTATTTTAAATAGTTAATGAAATTGCAGTATAAATCAAGATTGTTTATACAATACTTTGGTGAAGGGATATTTATTAAAATGGTATTCAAATATTGTAAAGCAATGACATTAATGATAGCAGTTAATTTTCTTTTCGCGCCTGTTTTGTGCGACCTGTCCGGAATGATCACAAGCTCGTACAAGATCATGCTCATTACAAGCTCATGCGCGTGTACTTGACGCTCGGAGCGTCTGATTGAAAACGGTAGCTGGCGGCATCGTTCATGCAGAAGACGAGATAGCGACTGCTTTGCCAAGGATCAGAGTTTCAATTATATAATTCACATTATCATTAGCTTCATATACAACTTTTAATTAAATTCATTTTTCATATCATTGAATCCATTTGAAAGCATAATAATAAAGTTGTTAAATAATTACAATTAAACATTTAAATTGTGGACGAAGCGAAAAAATGCTACGCTATAAATATAAGTGTTACCATTGAATTGTATTGTGAAAATATAAATTTTATTATATGGGAGGAAATAGATTGTAATAAAATTTATATTAAACGATAAACACTTTAATATGAAATTTCAGCATGACCACTGTATCTGTACACCTTTAAGAATACGTATACTTACTTAATTTGAAAGGAATTATTAGTTCCACGATGATCCAAGTCGTGACAAAGACAGGCAATTATAAGAGCCAAGCATTCAATCTCTCCTAATATTTTCCACCATTGGGTAGCCTGAAAAATTCAAGAGCAACGTTTACACAATCCAACGATATTGCACGATTTTCCATTAGTTTAGAATTCATAAAGTTGATAAATGTTACAGCAGAAGCTCGCAACACGTTTCCAATACGTGGTCGAAAAAACTTCAATATCTTCAAAGCACGCGATACCGTTTCATCGTGCGGAATTGGAACCCATCCTTTTTCCCTCACGAACGAAAAAGTGTCGATCCTTTGGCACGATGTGATTCGAAACTTACGGTCAGAATGGCGAACATCATTTGAGCGACGTTGAAGGCATGACGCCAGTTGTGGTACGTAACGTTCCTGTAGTTTTTCTTGACGCTCAGCAGCCACCTGCACAGGACCTCGTAGTCGATGTGGAACCGCTCGACGAAATCCAGATCGAGAAACATTCGCAAGCACGCGGTCAAAGTTTCGTCGTCTTCCATGTGGATGTCATCGAACGTGAAGTCGTGAAGTTGGTAATGAGCTGCAGATGGTACTCGTAAACTCTAGTTGGGACAAGTTTCTCGCATTAGACTTTCCATTCAATAAACGTTGATAGTGCACTCGTTGGCAAATGTTGAATTGAAATCTTTTTCTTTCATTTTTTTTTTTTTTTTTTTTTTTTTAGTCAAACTAAAACCGTAACTTAATTTCGAAAACTTGAAACATTATAGAAAATGCAACCGAAATTTCGGATATGGTATATGAAATTTAATATAATATTGTTCTTAAAACAATACACAGTGATTTAGGTTTGACTTTTTGAAGCCGAAACTTTGTGTTCTTCGAATCAGGAATATGAACTGATAATTCTTACTCTAAAATGATGTTTATTGCATTTTCTAATAAAATGTCATAACATTTGATGTAAAGATATCGATACTGTTGCAGAATGTAGCAACCGGTATTACTTTATTTATCTCGATATAAGCTTTAACTTATAACAAAAAAAGGCAATATTTGCGACTAAATGTGCAAGAATCAATACCAACCCTTAACCTTTGGGCGTCCTCAAGAGATGCCGAGGCATGGTAACTTAATACTTCTAAAGTTACGCTTTGCTTTGCCATTGCTACCACAGCTTTTTCGTACCTAAACCGGATCAAATAAAATAGACAACATTTAGATGTTTGAAAGGTAACAATGGACAGTTTTAATTGCTTCCATGAATCGCTGTTTGGACGTACATGTGTGTATTATGAATCCCCATGCCGCAGAATATGGCAAACGCTTCAACAAAGTTCTCATCGTTCTTCGTGAAGGCGAGGTCGTCAAATTTGTTTATCAGTTGTATCACGCCGATGATTTGCCCTGAGGAATTTTTTATCGGCATACAGAGTATCGTGCGATGACGAAATCCTGTCCCATCGTCTACCGAGGCATCGAATCTGTCATCTTCGTAAGCGTTTGGAATATTGACGCTCTGAAAGTGTAAGTTTTTTGTTAGTCTGGATAAGCCCGTGTAAAACGCACATATCGGCCAAAGCCGCATGTGTGTTGGTATAAGTTTTGCTTTCATTTTAAATATTTAATAAAAGCCACGAAAGCTTTATAAGATATAAGGCTATTAAGGGCAAAAGTTTGTACGTTGATAAAAGTAATATATAAGTTTTTGGATCTGATTTAATAAAATATCATTTAATTTGTGTTTAATGGCGACTGAAAAGCATTGAAGTTCAAAAAGTGTGTGTGATGATTTAAAATGATATGACTGGTATAATAATAACAACAATAATGATAACAATCGTTAATAAAATAAATATTTAAATTAAAAATATATTAATAAATTAAAAAATAATTAACAATAAAATTAAGTTGAGTAAAATTTTAAATTATCATGTATTTGTTAATTATTATATCTATTGCAATACTATTACCTAAGTTATCTTATATTTTTAATCAAAGGTAAAAAAGTAATATTTTTGGATGAATATAACGATTATATACCCTAGTGGAAATAATTTGCTGAAAAATGCTGAATTAAGCCATTTTCAACAAGTTTTCATTATTTTTCAGCAAATTATTTCCATTAGGGTATGTGTTAAAACAATTAAATAAAATTTGACTCTGTTACATTAATACATAATGAAATAACATTAAATTTATTTAACGTAAATTAATGAACCACTAAGAAAGAACGTCAGAAGAAAGAAAAGTTTGAGTTAGTTTAAGTTAAAGTTTACACACCTCACCCGTCGTGGCGACATAACCAGTTATCCCCACGTTGATAGGAAATCTGCTTTCGAATGGGCTGAAATTATTCACATTATAAAGATCAATTTATTTATCAAATATTGGCTTAGTTTTGCTTTAAAATTAAAAAGAACGCGTTTTTAAATATAATTAGAAACTACTTTTCCTAGTCCGGAGTAACATCATGTAAACACAAAGGTACAAAGTAAGAAGTAATCTGCCAACTTTCGCATGACACGGATACATGATACAAAGTCGACAGACACTCCAGCTATATTTACACAACAAACTTTATTCACCTAGTGCGCGTTTCCGAATCCTCGCCAGACAAATCGTTGGCTTCAAAGTCAAAAACTCGCGAGAAACTGCCTTTTGACGCTTTATGCACCAAAAGTACCTGCAAACATTTACAAGGTTTTCTTAAAGTTGCACATAACAAGTTATACAACACATTGTTATTTAAATATTCAATGTTAACATTCACTATAAGTTAACTTTTAAATAATTTTATTCGTTAAAAAGTAAAACATAACGTATATTAATGATTTTTATAAGGGTATTAATATATATAGGTATTAAAGTAAAAGTATTTTAGTGCCTAATATTAATGAAAAATAAAATTTGCTAGATTTAATAAAAAGTGACTACTCTACCAGTGAAAAATTTACATTGTAAATGAATTTGAAAATGATTTTAATGAATACCCCTACTGTTTCATTTTCTCAATATACAATAAAAAGCAATGTGGTTTTAAGTTGGTAACCCAAGCCAAAGACGAAGAGTTACCAACCTGAAACCACTTTTGTTTGAGTTGAGTACGATATTTTACTCACCGTGAAAATGAGATATGTTGTTAGCCCTGCGGGCTACCAATACATTTTATTTTTAAGGTGAGTAAATAGGATTTTAATGCGTTTAAACATATATATTTTAAGCTGATACATTTCTAAAGTACAAAGATGTTTTCTAAAATTCCCAAAAGGTCCCACTTTTAACAAATTTTAAGAAATGTTCAACAAAATCCAGACTCATTCTCCACAAAGATAATTGTTTAAGTTTATTTTAATTTCACGTTCCATGCGGAATTGTCGGATGAATTTGCCTGAATTATTTACCTGCACCCGTTGACATTGAATGAGGGACTGGGTGTGTGTCAAAATCCTGAGAACCATGTGTTCAATTGTACTTTGTTCCTCGAAGATCATTCTCGCCAGGTCTAGCAAAACCTATTACCGACAAAACATCTGAATAAATACGGATATAAAAGAGAATACCGATTCGAGCGGTTTTTATTGCATTTCTCGCGAAGTGCAATCTCACCTGGTTACGCTTGACTTCCAATTGGCTCTTCTCGTAAAGTTGCGCGTTTCGCAGGCCGATGCCGCAAAATTGTAGGTAACTCGCAAATATTTTCTCATCTTGGGCCGTAAATTGTGCCTCGCCGCCGAGCTTGTTTATAACTTGCGCGACGCCGATGACGTCCCCGCTGCAGTCTTTGATCGGCATGCACAAAAGAGCTCGAGTTCTGTATCCCGTTAGAGCGTCAATTTCACGGTTAAACCTTGCGTCCTACAAAGACCGATAACATTTAATGCGGGAAAAAATTTAATTAGCAAACACTCTTTTCATAACATCTACATGTACACTTTGAGATTTTTTTCGCACCCAATCCACTGATTTGGGCCAAAGCACATAAATTTCTTTTTTCAGTATAATGTTATTGAAATACAGATGATCTTACAGTTACCAGTAATAGTAATTCTTGTATGTTAATTTATTCGCATATCTTTTTATTTATAATTACGTTCGTACATAATTATATAATGATATAAATTAATGAAAGTAATAAAATTTATGTAATTAAATTATTTGTTCTTTCATTTTGTATGACTTTGAATATTTTATTTCTGATCAAGGGCTGGTAAGATCAGATAATACTTGGAGGATTTCAAATTAACACAAATTGGCCGATTATTTAAACATTTTTCTCTTTTATTGGTGGAAATAACTACATTACGTTTGATTTAATCTCAAATCCAACCAGTTTGAAAAGCGAAATTAAATGATCTATATCTTTTAATCTTGCGTTTAATAAAATCTACTTTTTTGATTACAAGCATGGAAGTGTATATAAAAAATGCTTTATTTGTATTTGATGACGATTTAAATTCATTAAATTTCATGGTGGAAAGTCGAACGTAATTAATTAAATGAAAAAATGTTCTTTAATATAGATATTCTTGTATTATGAGAAACTATTCCTTTATTTATGATAATCATACACTCGGCATTACAACCTGTCGGCTATTTTGCTACAATAATTATATAGTTCGCTTCTAGTTCGATTGTAATTACTGGTATCAAATTATACACTGGAAGGAAGTTTAGAAAAATCAAGTTTCATGTCTGATTTTGTGAAAATGCACTTTTAAGCCACTTGATGACTAGATTAGAAACGTGTCGTACGTGCGTGCAAAATATTTCATTATTTGCAATTTCTTATCTTGATAAGTTTATTTAATTTTACAAAATGCCGCATCTAAAATTATTGCTAACATGCATCATAAGAAATAATAATTAAAGTGTCTATTTTTATTAACAAATTAAATAATAAATTGATAAAAAAAATGTTAATTTACTTTGCATGTATGTTATATGTTTGTAAAAATGCAAGTAATTATTATAAAGTGTACTCAATTTGGAAAAAATTGCAAAAATTAAATACAATATCATTTGTACAATAGTATATATAAGTAGCAATAAAATGGTATAATAGCATAATTATAATATTACACTATTTTCATCATAATTTTTATTGCACATATGAAAACCATTAAAAGTATAAAACATTTGATAAATTACAATGATCAAATGATATAACGTATAAATGTTATGTTACACGTCAATCAGTATTTAGTGTTCAGCTTTTGATGCTCAACGTCAAAGTTAACTATACAAATCAAATAGGGGACATTTAGCACAAGCTGAGCATCATCGTCTTACCGTTAATCATCCGCAGAATCAAATGTATTTTGTTTTGCGTTAAGAGCTTTATAGATGTGACATATATTTATGCCTTACGCGCTAATAACGCGTAATGAAAATTTCATTCATTACGACCATTAGGCGATGCTTTTGCGTTACGTCCGTCCCTTAATTAGTAATTATTCATGAAATATTGAGCATTATTGGATGATACTTACAAAATCAGTATTTAGCCATTCAGAAGCCTTTTCAGAAGAGAATAAATTGCAATTTTAAGTGGATTTTTAATATTTTATGCCATTTAAAATGTTATGGACAAGAATATATGTAAATTTAAATTCAGATTAGGAAAAGTCTACATTTTTAGTTGTTGGAATTAGATTTACCGACTCAACTAACAAGAACGTGTTAAGTTGCTTTAAGTAGATTACTATAGTTTAGGTAGAAAAACTATAATAATCTTCTTATACGCTTTGATTTTAAAACATATTTCTTTTTAAATAATTGATAAATATTGCTAAATATTCCATAATTCTAATTTATGTATTAATATACCCTTTTTAGGAGTTTCATAATATTCAAGGGAAAAAAAGTACATCTGGAAGTTCCATACGCCATAAATGTTTGATAAATATCTAGGCAATTTTCAAGATTTCTTCAACTGACTCTCGAGATCGTAGCAGGTATTTGACGAATACTCAGCTGGAGATGAAAGATTGAGAGCAACAAGTATCTGACAAGTGTTCGTCAAAAACTGAACAGATTTTCAAATGTGATTGTACGTTTTTTTAAAAGATATGTAATAAATAACTATTTATTCATTTTAACCATTTGTTTTCAATAAATTACGTCTAATACACGCAGAAAAATGAATGATTCAATTTTACCATAATAAATATGATTCGAATCCCAGAAGATTTATGATAAAATATGAAATAAATACCGAAATAAAGTATTTATTCCTATAAATTTATGTGGAATACATACTTTATTATAGCATTTTCTTTAATACTGTATCGTACGATTGTTCATAAATTGTTGTCTGAAGTTTGAATCCAATTTTTTATGGGAAAATTAATTGTTTCATTTTTCTGCGCGTAAATACTAAATAATGAAACACTGAAAACATAAACCCTAAACTTTGCAAAATATTTTTAGGTATAAGACATGAATTTAAGGGAACATTTTTCGTCAAAAATTTTCTTAGTGAATCAGTTGGTTCCTCTATCCTCCTTTAAAGCTATTGGTATTTGAATATTTGGCGAACCTTATAGGCATCGGGTATATTGACCGGCTCGCCACTCTCGGCTACATAGCCGACAATTCCAGTGCCCCATGGTATTTTGATCTCGTCCTTTTTCTCCATTTCCATGAGCGTAGACCTGGAACAGACGTCGAACAACTTTGAAACGAGACATTTGCTACGCGAGTACGACTGGCCAGGACTCCTCTCCGCTGTGCGTCTCGCGCCATTACTGTTGTTGGTAGTCGTATTGTGATTCTGGGAAGACGGCATGCAACCGCTTCCTCGCTCGCCCTGGACCAAAAATAGAGATCCTCTATCGGCGTGCAGCAATGTGCTGACGTTTTGGAGAATCTTGTGGCACAGCGAACGTACGTCCAGCTCGTTGCAGATGTCTTTTACCTGAAAAGTGTATTACGAGCTATTATTAGATTATTTAAAAAAAAGTTTATTATTTTTCAATAAATATACTTTCAAACAGATAAATTCTATGATTTAAATACCAACATATTAAATATTTATTTGATTACATAAAAATAAATTATTGAATATATTTATTTGATATTAATAAATGTTTATCTTTTTATTTTATATATTTTTATAATTTAATATCATATATTAATTATATTTATATATTTATAATAATTTTAATTAATATCTAATAAATCAATTTATTTAATTTTAATGAATAAATTTATATGAAATTAATAGACAATATTTATTTGATTTAAAAAATATTTACCTAAAATAAATACCTTGAAAGAAATTAATTTCTTGAATTTAATTAAATTTCTTATTTTTTTCTTATTTAAAATTACATTTAAAATATAGTACAACAATTTATCAACAGTACGTGTCATCTCAATTTCATTCGAAAGGAAATTTCAATAACTAAATAACTAAACTACAACTATAACTAAATTATAACTAAAGAGAGACTGGGAACAAACGAAGTGCAGTATTACGAACCAGTTCGAAAATTAGGTCCTTCTCATCCAAGTGCCTGAGCTCGTGTCTAGATCTTCTTTGAGGTCGATTGGCGTTTCCCGTTCCAATTTGTTGATTGCCCTGCTGACTGTTTTCGGTCGGCGAGACGCTCAAAAACGTCGGCGTACCATCGATCGTATTGACTATTGGCTTTAAAAGTCCACCTCTTTCGAACTCGTGTGCGGAGATCTTTCGGACGGGGGTCGTGGCGCCGGATCCCCCGGAGCCAACACGTCCGGAATTTGACGTTGCACCGGCATGCGTCGGGCTTGTCAATTCCATGCAACTTCCGGAGGATGACGTCGGTGTTGCGTGCGACACCAACCATAGGTCTACCGTTTGTCGTGTTACTTTTCTGTTGGAACAAAATTACATATGTTTTTAGTCGAATGAAATGAACCGTTGGTTCTTTTCTGTTCTAATTAGAATTACGAGTTTATCTAATAAAATCGCGATTTTCACAATACCAATTGAATGTGAACTTGTGAATTCACGTGTAAGGTAAGTGAGAAATGTAAATGACAAAAATGTACTTCATAACACAAAAAAATGAAAAATTACACGCTTCATTGTAATGGGGTGTTTACGGGAGCGCATGATTCCGGAATCATGTGTTCTAAAACTCATGTATTTTCCTAATAATGAGGAAGGACTTTATTTATTCATCGATTTATCTGATTTCATCAGCAAACAATACTGTTGACGAAATGGTGCGTTCTCCTAACTTAAAATAATAGATAAGTTGGTCTAGGTTACTAAATGTAAAAGATTTGATAAATCAACCTATGTTTTAGAACGCATGATGCCGGAATCGATTCCGGAATCGATTCCGGAATTGCGCGCCATTGCGCGCTTCCGTAAGCACGGGCCATGGTATATGTCTATAAGAGTTGATCTCGCAACATTGGTATTAACAAGTTACAAGTTTGTGATGCGGTAAGTCTGCTGCAGTGATGCCATCGACATTTATTTATTGCGAAGTAATTGCAATAAATAATAAATTTATTCTGGTCTAATATGGCGGTGTTCTGATTCACGGGCAATCGTGTAGCGATTAGAAGAGAAAAACGAATTTTTAATATTTGGCCTTTAATACATCACTTTTTGATATAATTCGCAATACTTTGACCTTGAATGTAAGTTATTGAATCTCAAATTACTGTAATGTAATATAATATGTAATGAAGTTTGATAATATGCAATGATAATTTTAAACATGCAAAAATTAATATCAACTTAGTTTTATTCATTTATTTTATTTATTTATTTATTTATTTTTTTTTTATTGAAAACAAAGTTGTATTCAGATAAATATATTCATAAATAATAAGTAATATGAAAATAGTGATAAATGGAAGTAAATTTGTGCTTCGTGAAGTATTGTGCTCAACTCGAACAAAAATGGTTTTAGGTTAAGTAGCCCTTTGCCTTTGGCTTGGGTTACAAACTTAAAACCACTTTTTTTCCTGGTTTAAGCAGTCTACAATAACAATATGATGTAGATTAATTTTAAATTTAACATTTCTTAATTGTTTTTTATATTTATATATTATTATTTTAAACAATAATTGTTTTTTAAGGAATGTAACATAGAAACTTTAATAACTCTTTGCTAATAAGCATTGAATTTTGTAAGAATTCAATAATCAATGAGAGTCTTTTATCACAGTTTGATATGAATAATAAATAAAAATAGTATGTGTACTAATGAGTTATAAAGGATTTACAAGAAAGTGTTGTTACTGGTGTTGCATCGAAAATTACATCTGATCATAACCTAACCAACATTGTGTTAGTTTATTCTCATTAAGTTTTAATTTTCAGTAAATTTTTCATGCCAATGATGGACAATACTTTGAATAATCTGTTACTATTTTTGCATAGTAATTTAAAAACAAATTATTTTAATTTTATTCGTTTCCCTAATATATATTAACATCGGCTATCAAAGTTAAAATTGTATTTTATATTATATTTTTATATAATATATAAAATTATATTAAAATTAATGTTAACATCTTATTTATGCAAGTAGTTATATTATATTATACAAATGTAGTGTGTGCAGTGTTTTGCCAAGAATGATTAATTTCATATTTTAGTGTACCGAGCAGCTAGTTTGCATGCACATACAATAATCTCCTAATTATAATCAATCGGTTGTATCTGCTTAATAATTATTGTAGATTTTGTAAACATTTATTCGAATACTACAAAATGCAATATACGACTCTTTTTAACATCGCTTAACGTAGCCAATAAACATTGCTGTTAATTTATGAATCATTTGGTAGCTTCTTACATAAGCTCTCAAGCAGCACTTCATTTGAATTAATTCTTGATCTTCGATGGAAAGATATAAAACTCTTTTCTTCCTTTTTCCTGCAGTGCATCTGTTAGTTAATTTTCTTGACTTCGTGGTGCCTTTAAACTCAGTCAATTTTTGAAAGAACCAATTGATGACTGCAATAGTAATTATTTTATTAATTTTCATTGAGAGAATGCACTTGAATTTCTTCTTCACGATTATCTTAAAAACTTTTTGACAATATGTAAAAATTTTGGAAACTGTTTTCAAATTTTGTATGGAAAATAAGATTTAAAACACTATTAGTTAACTTAATTTGTTTTTTTATAATAGATTTGATATTTAAATTCCCATGCCGAAAAGGACATCTGTTGTTTCAGTGCAAAATTATTGAGATAGCCGTGAGAATCGACGTTGCAGGAGAAATGAAATCTGTTGGATGATTGATTGCAACGTTGCTGTTCGTATCACTTTAAAGGCTTGGTAATAGATAACTTGACACCTGCTTTGATACAGTTTTAGGCGCGAGTTTTACGGACTCGCGTAAAATTATCTTCGCCTGTTCAGTTGACAGTACGACGTATCACGAACGAAATGTGCGTGACGAACGCGCGTCTCGCCGTCAACGCACGTTGACAAGATCATGTTTATGTGATGAATTTATCTCGGGTTTCGTCCGTGACTTTTTGCCATTTCCGGCTTTCTCGAATTCCATTCTCGTCAATTCAATGAGCCTTAACTATAAAATTATCACCAGGTTGTTATTCATCTAGATCAGGATATTGCTAATAGCCATTACATTTCCTCCAAGATTTCAACGAATGGTTTTTTGATGTTAGTAATTTAATTAAGAAAGAGTGGGGCTGAAAAAAACACGCTTTCAAAATACAAATTGTAAACAAACTTTGTCTCTGCTTGGTATTTACATCCATACTTATGTCCTTTGGATGTAAACAAACAATACTATTGTTTTTCTTCATTAATTTGATCTTTTAAATAAACACTTTCTTTTATGTACCCCATTTTAAAAAAGTTTTCGTTCTTCTAGATCGGGGTTAATTACGAGATTAGGATATTCTTTGTTTTTATTAGAATTTATGGGAATTAATTGATATTGTTAGATTCAACACATTTTCTCAATTTAGGAGTTTCTTTAACATTGAGATAACTGAATGTTTGTTATCAATTTAAAGAGAATTTAAGGAACTCGTTTTTGAGGTGGTGAAAAGACTTTTATTTATCAGTTTTGAAACTGAATTAAGTTTTCCTATACCTAAAAAGTGCGTTGAAATTAATTGCATGCATTAAATCAATATTTTTAGAATAATAATTTGAAAAACGTTAATTCCGTTGCAGAAAACTTACTGCATCACTGTAAAAAAGTACATTTGTCTTGCAATTTTTACAGTTTTATGACAGATGTCTTTTTTTTAATTGTGTTAATTTGAGGAATAAGTCTTTGGTGTGAAATAATGAATGAATTGAACCACTTTTACTATTATGATGATATAATTTAAAATCAATTCTAACTTTATAAGTTGATAAAAAATGTATAACTTTGTTCAAATGCAGATAATATTATATTTTCGATAACTATAAAAGTGGCATATTGATTTAAAGTACAATGGTGGAAATCATTATTCTAACATAAGCAGTTATTCAATATTAAAATTTTCTATTTTAAAAAGTTTAAATCTGTAATTATGACAGTTTCCAAGTTTAGAAATAGATGAAACAAATAGTCCACATATACTGAGGGTTAATTTATTACTATTAAAATCAATTTATTTCTAACAGTTTTTAATTTATTATATTTTATAAGTTAAAAATGAAAGAAGAATTGAAGTTATTACCACTCATTCTATTGTCAAGTTAATATTATATATTTTTAATATAATATTACAGCATTGTTTTCCATTATAAAGTTGAAGTTGATTTATAATTATTTTGCTGCTTTTAAAATGGATTAGAATTGAGCATTTATAGTCTGAGAAAAAAGTAGGGATAAAAATTATTACACTGTATATAAAATTGGGGACAATTGACATCTTCTTGATTTATTTAACAAATAGTAAAATGTCACTTGTCCCCACTTTTACATGCAGTATAATGATATTTGTCCCAATTTTTTCCCGAGTGTAAAAGAATTGTGGAAATATCAAAAATGAACAAAAATTTAAAGATTTCAATAAAGATTGATTTATGAGTTTACTATTTTTGACAGTTCTTTCATTATTTGTTCATTTTGTATTCTGAATCTAGTTTAAAACGGAGAAAAGTGATTATTTTTTTCAGTATATATAAAAAATGCAATGTAATTGTTTCGAATTCGTTTTTATTGTGTATTATCGTTTCAGAATGCCAATGTGTGATTTTAAACTTTTATCATCGTGTTCCAGTTACCAATTTTATGTAAGTGTTTTTAAAAATTACTTTCCTTTTTTCTTTGAAAATATGTATGTATTTATATAGTGTGCTTTGTGGACCACACGATAGAAGGTCTCTGTGAAATATGAAAAGGGACATTACATAACCTCAATATGTCAACGAAAATTATTTCGGGTAATATGACAAACACGTGGTGATATTTAGCAATACGCAGGAATGATTAATAAAATGCACATAAATGAATATCTTTAATATTTATTTATTTATGACAAATTCGAAAAATATTTACAAAACTGTACAAAGTATTTACAAAATATAATAAATACTATTATTTCTATAAGACTCGAATTTTGTTCACTACCGGAAATTCATACTTTATACTCCGTAATAATGGTTTAATAAATAACGCGCTTTCGTGGTCATCCATTGTTCGGATGCCCAATACGCCATCTTTGTAGAACTGAAAACAAATAAATGCGTGTTACTTTTCCAAAGAAGGAAATTTGATCATTTTACAGTAAAAAACAGTAAAATATTATAAATATACTTACAACAAAAATGATATCTCGCCCGCTTTCTTTCAAAATTGGCCTAACATTTTGTTGAATGTAATCCGCTATTTTGCTTTCTAGATTAGTTACAGTCATCTATAATAATAATAATAATAATGAAGACAATAATTAAAAACAATTTACAAAAGTAAATATATGGTTGTTGGTACACTCTTTAATTAATGTGGTTAAGGTGAAACGTAACTCGTTGGCCAACGTAAAATGACCATAACCTCAAAAATAATACATATCTTTAAATATATTATAAAATAAATATTATTTATCGTTTGGAAATGGTTTCATCAACTATTTAGATTTTTGTTTCACATCTATTTCCAAAAGATAGCTCTCCGAGGAGAGTTGCGATACGTAAAAACTAACTCAAAACATTCTAAACATATTTAACTTTTGATGTAGGTTACGTTTTGCATAAATGAATTTTTATTTTATAATATATTTAAAGATATGTATTACTTTTGAGGTTATGCTAATTTTGAGTTGACCAACGAGTGACGTTTCACCTTAGATATTTTCCGCTGCAACGGAACATTAATATTGAATCAATGTTCCAGCAACGTTTAAATTGACGAATTTGTTTATAACAGTGTATAAATATTAACTCACCTTGAGATTCATATGTGCGAAATTTCCACCAAACTACTGCACTAACAATTAGATGTGTGTAATGTTGTTTTGTCGAAGACTAAACTCGCAATGGAAGAATGGATACCTTTGGGTTTTCAAAGTGTCTTTTTCTCCCCCACCGCTGAGAAATATTCTCCGACTCCATTGGTTAAAATTTGTAACTAGAATTTTTTGTTAATGTTTAACGGGATGTCACGTCATCAAGACAAACTTTTTAAGTTTGCTATTAGAAAGAATTTAATTTATTTATAAGAGCCTATTAAATGAGTCATTATTAAGTTCTGTTAATACTCATTTAATAAGTACTTATTTTCTAATCATTCCTTATCTTTTATTTAATTTAATTCTGTATGCCTATCACGTGATCAGTGTGAAGATATTTAGGTGGGGACTCACACTTGAAGTTGGTAATAAGACGTTCAAAAAACTACTATGGTTCTCTCTCTAAAAAAAAGCAATACTTTCTCTGTCATTCGCATTAGTATAATATAAAAGACAAAGAAAGTATTTTGTAAGTGAGAACCGGAGTAGTTTTTTGAACGCTTTATTACCAACTTCAAGTGCGTGCCCCGGCCTAAATATCTTCACACTGATCACGTGGCCTCCTCTGACCTGTAGGACAATGTTGGCCATGTTCCAACATTGACTGACAGTATTGTGCATCTTCTTCTGGCTTATTAATATTTATATGTTTATCTCACTAACGCAGTACTGGCAGTGAATTTTTAATTGTAATTATTTCTCCATCCACACAATGAATAATTGTTATACAAAAATATTCGGTCGATAAAAAATACTTAGATTAAAACATTAACAGACGTTAAAATGTTTCCAAAAAAATGGAGGCAGAGAATATTTTTCAGCAGTGGGGGGGAAAAGGCACGCTTTGAAAATCCAAAGGTATTCCAACATTACGAGTTTAGCATTCAACGAATTACATCTAATTGTAATTACAGTAGTTACTGGAAATTTATCACGCACACACACACACACATATATATATATATATATATATCTCAAGGAGAGTTAATATTTATACACCGTTATAAACAAATTCGTCAATTTAAACAATTCCAACAAACGTGTTCCAACAACTTATGTTTACTTTTGTAAATTGTTTTTAATTATTATCTTCATTATTATTATTATAGATGACTGTAACTAATCTAGAAAGCAAAATAGCAGATTACATTCAACAAAATATTAGGCCAATTTTAAAAGAAAGCGGGCGAGATATCATTTTTGTTGTAAGTATATTTATAATATTTTACTGTTTTTTATTGTAAAATAATCACATTTCCTTCTTTGGAAAAGTAACACGCATTTGTTTGTTTTCAGTTTTACAAAGATGGCGTATTGGGTATCCGAACAATGGATGACCGCGAAAGCGCGTTATTCATAAAACCATTTTTAAGAAGTATAAAATATGAATTTCTGGTAGTGGACAAAATTCGAGTTTTATAGAAATAATAGTATTTATTATATTTTGTAAATACTTTGTACAGTTTTGTAAATATTTTTCGATTTTCTCATAAATAAATAAATATTAAAGATATCCATTTATGTATATTCTATTAATCCTTCCTGGGTATAGCTAAATGTTACCACATGTTTGTCATATTACCCCAAGTAGTTTTCTCTATTATTCTTAAACAGAGATTTTGATAAGTGCAATATATAAATTGATCAGTTTTCGCTGTATTTTACAAAAAGGCACCGCGGAATTCTTCGTGTATTTCTTAGCTGAAAACGATCAGCGAACTTTATTACCATAGCTATAAAACTGACAGTTGATTTTTGAACCATAAAATATCCGTGGCGAAGGATGTGTGCGAGCAAAAAGCGAGAATTTATTCTGTGAATTGAAATAGCAACAGATATACGACTTTGAAGTATGTGTACACGAAATTATTAGCGATGAACAAAAAAAAAAAAAAAAAAAAAAAAGAAAAAAAAAAAAT
>JABFPN010000215.1:0-59518 GCA_022817305.1 Leptoteleia sp. ZL-2020 | reverse complement strand
GGGGGGGGGAGAAGAGAGGGAGTGCCTGAGAACAATTCTTTTTTTTTTTTTTCGTCGCGTCAGAGAATCTTTCAGTGGGCCAATTTCAACGAGTACGGGTAACATCAAAGTAGTTTAGCGATGCTTTTATTTTTCGAACAATTTGTTAATCAAGATAAGATTAAAAAAAAAAACAAAAACACCAATAACCGAATCCGGATGCTTCGAAGCAGTAAATCGCAAATCGAACCCGATTTATTAGTATCACATAATACAACGATTGATGTACAGTTTTTTATTGGATTAAAGTGTGCAGCGGCGTTCCATTTGTAATTGAAACTTTTTCAGAATGCATACTTTTTTAATTTCCCACGTTGTTGTATTAGATACATGAAATGATAAAAAAAAAAAAAAACTTAGTAACAATAAAAACGAGCAAAAGAAATAAACGAAAAAAAAAGGATAAGGGAAATTAATTTGTCAAAAGCGTGTTCGAGTGCGATGATACTTTTAAATACCAAGTTCCATATTATTAGAAATGATGTGTTCATCCGTAGTCGTAATTTGAGGTTACGACGTAAGTTATAATTTACACGTGTGTTTAAAGGAGAATGCGAGAGTGTGCGTGTAAAATGTTTGCTCTTGACGCGCGATGCGATGCGCATAAATGTGTAAAACTCCGTTAAACGGAAGTGTCGCCAATTTTTGAACGCGACGAGTCAATAACGCCAAATCGTACCTTGGGTCGCGATAAAGAGTTTCCTCTTCACGAAAGATTTTTAACGTGCAAAATTTTAACAGACCATTCCAACTCGGATATTAGTTAGGCCGAATGGTTTCTTCCACCTTAACGCCAAGCGTGTTTCTACCCCTAAGGAACATCTCCGTCATTGTTTAAAGACATAACATAGGTGGTTCCGTTAAAAGGAAACGCACAATGCTTTACAACTAAATGTATATTTAAACGTAACTTAAAGTATACCTAAAGTTTATACATTCATTTACAGCGTTATCATTTTTAACGTAGCTTAAAAAAAAGAAATTGACGAAATTTTTGCGTAAAAAAAAAAAAAAAAGAGCGCGACGGTAAAATTGAAACGTCCAATGGCATCGATATCGTCGGACGGGGTAATTTCCTCAGAAACATTATTCTAAGACGTGCCAACGTAATTTACCACCCCACCTGCCCCAATTTTTGAATAAATGTCTTGTATAAAATCGTGGCCCTTGGGTAATTCCGGGTCAATAAAGCACAAATGAGGTACGAAACTTCAACTCCCGTTCACAACGGCGTCTTAAAATGATTTCAAGATCCGAGTTGGAACGATTTAAAGTTGCGGATGAACTTCGAAGCAGTCGCGCGTCAAGAGTTGAGAGACAATTTGTGATTGCGCGGTGAAAACGGCCAAAATATTAAAAAAAAAAAAAAAAGAAAAAAGACAAGCGAAGCAAAGTCAGATGAGAGAGTTTCTGAGAAAACGTCGGCCACGATTTATTCCACTTCGTGCGATGGGCCATCTTGTAGCGTTGATAAATTCCAAGGATTTTGCGACATCCGCGTTACCACGCAACCTACTGTGAAATATATTTTGTTACTTTAAAAGTAATGCGAGTGTTGCGCACAAATCTATCGGCAAGATTGTCCTTTACCCCGCAAAAAAACCACGTAAAAGTCAAACCTCGCCCCGAGTATGCGGTGGTGCGAAATTATCCGATCTCTATCCCAACTTACAAGATGGTCAAAATAAATTGATCGAGGAAGAAAGGAAGAATTCAGGAGAAACCTACGGTTACACACGCACAGTGCAAAGAAAAAAAAAACGACGAAGAGTAATAATTAAGGTTAATCGAAAGAATGGAACGGATGGAAGATAAAGCGAAGCTGACGGAAGGGGACTTATTGGAGGAAGAGGCTTATGTAAATAAGAGAGAAGAAGTGCACACACGATGTAATAAAGCCTTAGACACTAACGGTTCTCGTAGCGTAAATTTTTAAAATAAAGTACGTAAGGGAGGATGATTTACGACGGTATTATAGGATTACATTCTAGACATAAATCTGGCAAGAGCTGGGCTCATCGGCGGGCCAATATTCAATAAATATCGGTGTGAAGAATCTCTTCGGGATGCGTAACATACATACGTGTACATATACTTCCGGGCGTGACGTCAACCCGATTCTTAAAAGCAATAAGAGAACAAACAAGACAACGCGAACCGAGAAAAAGGCGAACCAGCTGCGCGCAAGTTAGGAGACAATGGAAAGGAGGAAAAATGTGATCGTTTCCCTGTTTAAAAAAAATGAAAAGAAAAGAAAAATGTTTAATTGGAATTCGACGGAAGGGAATTCGCATTTCGCTCACTCGTTGCACCGTTACAGGCGTGCAAGGCACGTGACCGCCATTATTGATCGTTCGGAGTTGAACGATGCGAGGGTCAGAGAGCGAAAAGGGAAGAGAGCGAGGCTCCTGAACCGTGGAGACGCGAGCGGCACCTTTATTTGCGATTTCATTCGTGGCGATGAGAGATGAAGAAAAAAAATGAAATTAACCGTGAGAGAAACAAATTCGAAAATGCGTGGTCAATAGGTGCGTCAATTCTGTCTGCAAAATTTGTCAATGCAAAATGAACCGGAAGGAAAGCAAGTCTTAATAATAATTGAATAATTGTTAAAAAGGAATGATTACATAAACAGACGCTCACGTGTAAATATGTAAGTGTGTCCGAGGTCAATAAATTAAAATAAATTAAACTAATGGACGAGACCAAAGCAAAACGGAAAAGAAACATGATGTTAGCGGTGAAGCACGATTCGACATTGCAGAGACCCCTGGCCGTGCAAAAGTGCCTAACGTTCAGATATCTGTTTCATTGTTATCGTGTTAAGATTTGCGAGTATGGTTTGTGTCAATTACTGGTTCATATTGATCCCTTTTTCACCGACGCTTCACGGTTACCCGGGGTCGGGGGTTATATGACAAACAAATTCGTTTATGATACCGGCATTGTTGGTGTACGAATAATTTTTTAAACAGAGAATGGTATTAAGTTTACACAGTCCTTTCGTGTAATTTAAATGTACAAATAATGTCCATTTAATCTCGAATTATCCGTACAATTGGGTCTAAACGTAAATCAATCTAGAGTACGTTCACATTTTGCAGTTTGAAAACGTTTTACCGATTATAAAAATCAATTGATCACTGCGATAACTCTTGTTTAACCGTGAAAAGTCGACGATCAAGAACTTGACAGTGTTTCGATTAAACATTTTTATGAAGTTGAACCGGTTTGTGCGTCGCGACGGCTAATTAATATATGGATGTGATATAAATTAAACGTATTTAGAGCGAAAAAGAAAGAAAGAAAGAAAGAAGGACGACGAAGTTGAAATGGCAAAGAAGAAGAGCGAAACCTGATGAGCGTACAGGTGTCGATCAAGTACACCGTACGCACTGTGATATCCCCGAGTCCTAACCCGAGTTGGAGCACGACAACTTCTCAAAATAATAAAACGAAAACAAAGACAAAAGTAATTAATAGAAATAGAAGAAAAAAGAAGAAGAAACAAAAAACATAAAACGAACGATATCTGTGCCCTGGTCACCCCACTTATTCCCCCCCGCGACGACTGATATTTACAGGATATTGTTCCGATCGGATGTCCCAAGGAAGCTGGGGTATTCAAAAGCAATAAAATACGTAGGGTGGGGGATCGAATCACGCGATGGCTTCGATCCCGATTAATTATAGCAACAAATTTTCCGAACGAATAACAAATTCATCATAGCAATATATTGTAATAACGTAAAATAAATGATTAAAATCATAAATTAAAACAAAATCAATTGAATAATATATTAATTAATTAACACGTAATTATCCCATAGCGAGCGAATATAATGATAATATAATAATCTACTCGGCAATAACGCGGTTTATTATTTAAATGATCGCATTATTTAGATAATAAACGACGGGTTTTAGCAGTGGCAGAGTAGCGATTTTTGTGTTTCCTTTGGCAACCATTTTTTTTATACGCCCCTTTTTTTTGTTAATAGATTCGACGACATCGACTTCAACTGATTGTAATAACATACGCAAATAATAAAACGAATAAACAGAATCGATCGCAGTGCAGGATATAAAGTTAACTATATTTATAGTTATTCGTTGATGATAAAAATATGAATTAATTAATAATTATTAAATAGCGGAGGACAAATTAATAATTAATCATTAACCTTAATATGATATACGTATGACGAAAATATATCCAAAGCATGTTAAATACTACGTGCATCGTGGACGGTGTTCCGCAGTGATATATCAAGATATTGCTCAAAAATAAAAAAAAAAAAAAAAAAGGGAACCAGTCAATAATAATTCAACTAATATAATTTTTGTTACACGTGTATTAATCTAATGCTTCTCCGGAGAGAACAAGAAAAGTTTAAATTCAAGTTGAAACAACGATAAAATTTAAAACACAAAAGTTTACCCATTCTATTAAATTATTCTTTATCCATAAACATTTTGTTTAATTAAACGTCTTACTGGAGGAGTTCTATTGGACTTTATCGGATGAAAGATACATAAAACTCCGAACAAGTCTATTGCGCCGTCGACGATCTGCTACGTGCGTATATCAACGAGTAGAAGCAATATTAGTGTGTGGCTAAAATCGTATATGATATGACGTAACTTAGTGAACAAAAAAAATAATAAAAAATAAAAAAAAAAATAAAAAAAATTAGATCGAGAAAATAGAGAATACGGCGTTTGGAAGAAATGTCGTTGGATTCTCAAAATAATACTACCTTGCATGAACTACGTAGAGCTATAATGACAGCAATACGAAGAGCAATATAGGTTTACAAGTTAGGATTACGAGATGCGAAAAATCACTGACACGAGTGAAAGAAGGGCGACAAAGTACTTAATGAAACAAAAGAAACCGAAAAAAAAAAAAGGAAAACAAGAGACACGCGACGATGTACGTGTGCGCAAATATTATGTACGCGAATGCACACATACACGGACGCATACACACACGTACACGAACAGGAAAAAAAAACACTGATATATTGTCATTAGACTTATTCTAACCGTAGTGCAAATCGTACTACTTAGCATTTACGTAGATGAACATTATAATGCCTAGATACAAAACGCTTTTGCTCGGAGCCAGTATTTAAAAAGATTCGTTCATTTCCGCGTTTGCGACCGTCCCGGTCTTAAATATGGTTCCGAATCACGTTTGCGTTTCGACCGATTTTGTAGGTTTCGTTTGGAAAGGGCTCGAGCCGAGCGCGACTCGCCTAAAAGGTAGTGATACATTAGATTAACGAATCAATTAATAATTGTAGATTACGCTAACGATAGAGGTGTCATTCGATGCTCACAACGAACCGTTAGTTCATTCTCGATCGTACGCACGCAGATTCGGTCATTATTTGTTTTTCCCTCGTTTGAGCCATTCCAATTGTTTCACCAACGATGTGACATTCTTATTTCTGTGGCCTTCACACGTCGCGATGGTTGCGCGCAAAAAAACATTGATCTGTGTGTGTACCCGATTGCAAGTACCAAGAAAATATTCGGGATTTTGAATGATGAATAATAACGATTTGAAATTGACAGCCAGTTAATGTGTGCGCATCGACTGCGGGTTTAAATTAAAGATGAAAACTGAAATTAAGATGAAGGGAAGATCAACTAACGAAGCAATGAAATAGCGAACAATTCTGTAGCATGGTGTGGCAAGAAGACACGAACCGATAGTGACGCTAGATTATTAACAGTTAAGCTTCTATTTCGCATAAACGAGAAATTCGTTTATTATTAATGATATTTACATACGTTTGATATTATTTGTAACTAGTTCTAATACAAAACTCCATTGTGCGCCGACACAGTTTTATGCAGAAGGTAAAGTGAACAAAAAGAAAATAAAAAGAAAAGAAATAAGTGAAAAAAAACGCAAAATGAAGAAACCGAGATTCAAATGATGAACAAAAATTTAACGAACAAGTAATAAAAAATACCAGCCAACCACTTTGATTCCTTGAGTCTATATATCGTCTATGCTACTTATATATAATATATATATTATATATATCTATCTCTCTTTCTCTGTATATCGGGCCTTTTCTCCAAAAACGAAAACGACTTTACCTATCTTAACATGCTTCTGATAGTGTTGGATGGTAATGTTATGACAAAAGAAAAAAAAAACGTTAATTGAGCATTGTTATCTATGTAATACAACATAGGATGTTTTGTATTATATTTTCATAATAAATAGAAACGTAGAAAAATGTATGAAACAGATTCGTGTATGTATTCTTCTTTCCATACCCTGAAGAAAACAAATTATAAATCAGAATTATTAATTTTGTTATGACTAGATATAATGAATTTTTTATTTGTTTTCAAGTTGACCCATGATGTATCTCATTTCAAGATCTCTAATTAAATCATAAAGACTCAATACGATGATTGATAAACCGTGAATTTTTTTTTTGAAAATAAAATAATAGTATAAAAAATATTCTACAATTTATTGAAATGTATAATTGTCTGGTTACGATAAACTTAATTGTCTGGTTATCATGACTAGGATTTCTAACTAGAATTTCATATTAAGAAAATTGATTTTAAATAATTATTTCTACTTCTTGTAACCAGTGTTTAATTTTTCAACTAATCATCATTAATTATTGTTACTACTGATTATGTTTTTTAGTATTTTTATGAGTATAAATAAACAATAGTATAGATTATTCTTGGCATTGACTTGCTCATTAATATTTGTTAATTACTACGTGAGTTTTAATAAATATCTTTTCTTTATTTGCGAAGAAAGCTCTGGCATGAATAAACAACAGCGCGTTGAGTCTTGGAATGTTAATTGAACAAAAATTTTTTGTATAAATTCAAAACATTAATCACTATAATAGTATACGTAGACAAATTACATTCGTTCATTCATCAAATGAATTACAGTTATTAAATTACTAAAGTTACAATGAACAAATTCTGGTAATTGTATACATTTTTTATATTCAAATAATGATTAATATAATGTTACACTTTCCACTGATTTCATTCTTTGTATTCGAGGAAAAATAGTAATATTGTTTCAAATATGAGAATACAGTACTAACATCCTTTTTTAATATGATTAAATATTATATAATAAATATGAGAATTTTTCTTTTATTAAAAAATTGATCAATTACAGTTAAAATATATTGTAAAACTTTGATTTAATAGAAACTTGAATATCAATTGGGCAACAAGAAGTCATTACTGTTTAAAGCAAATGTTATATAAATATTCACAGATTAAAGTTATATTTTCTAATTAATTTATGGCTTTCTAAAAAATCCACATAATACAAGTTTAACCTTCGATTATAATACAAGGTCGCCATCAAACTGGTCAAAAATCGTAGTTTCGGTTCTATTAAAATCAGTGTGTTTCGGCACGTTTAGCAAAAAGATTCAAATCATTATGTAATTGTGCAGAATACTTAGAAATATCGATTAAAAAATTTATAATACATATATAAATAAAAGTTATATAGTTGCAAAGTGAGGTTTATTCTAGACCATCTGAGTTTAAAGGTATTACTTTATACTTTTGTTAATACTGAGTTTAAAGGTATAATTTTAAATTTGAGTAAACCGAATTTATGTCATTAATGAAGTATTTAATAGACTGTACGAAAAAAATTGAATCTAATTTGGTATCATCGTTAATTGATGATAAATTTTTGTACAAATTGTACGAACGATAAATGTGTTCGTATAATGTTAAATATTAATATAAAATTTAATAACGCTTATATTTATTTAATTAGAAGATTTTTTGTTAAATTAATTAATTATGGTATATTTACTTTACTAGTAACTAAGTAATTAACTGTAGTATTAATAGACTTTTATATTTTTATATGCTGAAAATAGCTGAATTAATTAATACTAGCCTTTTGTACCAATTAGATAATTATACTTAAAAACTAAGTCACTTAAATAAAAATAAAAATATAAAAAATAAAATATTGTTTTTGAATTAAAAAATACTAATCATTTTTTATTTATCTTTAAAATATAAATATATATATATATTTTTTTTTCAGATTATTGAACCAGTTTATCAAGTCAAGTCAAACTTGTAATTCACCTCGTGTCATTATAAGTAATTTTTAATACGTTTTTAATTTTCTCTGTACACTAATTTTGCAAGTATTTTGTTTCAAGGAAATATAATATTTGAATTATTTTAAATTACATGAAAAAACTAATTGTATGGTTATATATAATATCGAAATTGTTCCAATCTTTTGCAGTATTGAATTGATCGTCAATATAAAATTTCGTTAATATGCAGTTTGGATATTTTCTGATATGGGTAATATGTATGAACTACCAAGCAATCATTTCAAGAGCTGTAAGATTAACGAGTATTGTGAAAATACAAAGTGGAAATTTAAGGGGCATTGTGCTTAAAAATGTTTTAAATAACAGTGAATATGCAGCCTTTTTGGGGATTCCATATGCGGAACCACCTCTGGGGGAAAACCGATTTTTGGTGAATATATAATTTTTTGCTTGAATTCATGACATATAAGACATATGAAAAAGAAAAAGTATGTATTAACTAATTCATCAACTAATTTTCATACTAACTAACTTATAATTTTTTTTAGCCACCGATTGAAATAAAACCATGGACAGATATATATCATGCAGTGAGACATGGTAGCGTATGTCCACAAATGTTTGAAGGTAACTTTATTGGAGATGAGAACTGTCTTTACCTAAACGTTTATACTCCTCGGGTAAGCGAATATTCATGAAAATTATACAGTCACTCGTTAATAAATATTGTTGGGGAAAAGGGATTCGTTTTTGTACAAGGGAAACATATTTTAAAAACATTGATTAAAGTTTCTTACTGGACTAATTTTTAAAAATAAATTTTGTTTGTATTATTTCTAATTTTTTGGAATCCTTGAACAATTAAATTAAGAAGAATTAAGTAAGTATAATTACACTTTTGACAGACGTCCTATAAACATGAAACGCTATCAAGGTATCCAGTAATGGTTTGGATTCATGGTGGAGCGTTTTTAACAGGATCCGGAAATTCTGAGAAATTTGGACCGGACTTTCTGTTAGATAAAGATGTTGTTCTGGTAACATTTAACTACAGATTGGGACCCATTGGTAAATATTTTTAATGTTGACAATAACATTGATTTCATTTCTAAATATACTCCTTTTATTGTAAATAAATAATGTAATTAAATTAACTTCTTTATTTAGGATTTCTTAACTTAAAACATCAAAACATACCAGGAAATGCAGGATTAAAAGATCAAATACTAGTATTAAACTGGGTGAAGAAAAATATTGTTAACTTTGGTGGCAATCCGAATAAAGTCACTATATTTGGACAGAGTGCTGGAGCTGTTTCGGTTGACTTGCATAATATTGCACATATGTCAAACGGTAATAAAATAATATTTTACATCTGCTCTGCGCAGATGAAATATATATAATTATATATATAAACAATTATTTTGTAACAAAAATATTCTACAATTTTTTCATTTCATTTCAGGTTTGTACAAGAGATCTATCGCAATGAGTGGATCAGTATTTTGCCCTTGGGGATTTATGACAGCTGAGGAAGCAAGAAATCATGCTCTACGTTTAGCTAAAGAATTAAGTTTTCATGAAAATAAAACTGATGAAATGGTTCATAAGTTTCAGAATGCACCTATTCAACGTTTAGTGAAACATGCTGGATTACTATCAAGTGTGAGCTGCACAGTTATTAAATCATTACATATGACGCAGATTTGGGATTAAATAAGATATCATGTATAAAATCATTATACACTGAGAATAGTTATATAATAAGTAGCGGATGGATGTGCACTTACGTTGGAATTTATCAACAAATATAATAAATTATATTATAAATGTATATTAATTCCAACAATATTTATCAACAATTTTTATCTTCAGTGCATACATATTCGCGAGTTATTAACTACACAATAAATTTTGTTATATAATTTTTCTCTATGCACACATTCAAAAGAGACTTGAGAAATTTTAATTTAATTATCTTATGTTTAAAATATTCATAATTAAAGCGGGGATTTTTTTATTTTGCATATTAATATTCGATTTATATATAAAAAATGATATTTTTGTACCAATGGCTTTCATTTCAGATACTAGAATTACAATTACCATATGTACCATCTATCGAATCTGTGCAACATAAAGATTATGAACCGTATATAAGTGAATGTTTTATAAATGCATTCCGCAATGGTACTATTCACAAGGGAGAACATATAATGGGATTTACAAGTTTAGAGGCTGGAGTAGCTGTTAAGTGTAAGTGAATTAAATAACTCTGAAAATATGATTAAGTTTATAATAAAAAATTCAATATTTTTCTAACGAAGTCTGCTTAAAAAAAAGTATTTATTAAGACAAGTAACGTAAATGTTTAATTTAAGTTTTGTTCTATGGGAATTAATTATTTTTTCAACCGAAATAAGAAAGGAATTTATCATTTTCTTTTGACTAAAAAGTAGACGAAGTTCTACTTCTCTCGTATGTTTCAAATAACACACAATTTTTTATTTATCTTTTATTGTATTTATCTTTTATTTTGCAGTTATCGAAAATAAATTGCAAAAGACTGTGCATAATGTAATCAATGAAGTTACAAATTTATGGCATCATATTTTGAGTCGACACAGACGTGGTATACGTTGGTTTAATAAATATTTGAAAGTAAGTTGCGTAATGAGTCTTGCATTCATCCTTATTCAGATTAAAATTTGTTCAATTGTTTATTTTTATTGATATATCTTTCATCTGTTGCGATATATTTTTTCCACAATTAATTAAAAATTAATTAGTACACTGAAAAAAATGAAATAGTATATTTATCAATAAATTCTGGGGTATTGAACCTATATGTACTCTGTAGGTGTAACTGTAATAATTTATGGAAAAACTAAGTATATGTAATGCATACAGTTATATAAACATAGAATACTATACAATGTGTATAGAAAAAATTCCCAAAAATTATAAGTGATACACATACAAAGAACGTATAGGTTCAGTATTCCAGGATTTATTGCTAAATATGCTATTTATTTTTCTCGGTGTATATAAATATTTTAATTTCATTTTGAATAGAGTGTAATTTTATCTTTTTGGTCAGAAACGTTTAATCATTCTGTTGATAATTCTTGTAGGAATCATCGGAGTTAATGTTTTCTACTGGTATCGACTTGAAGCAGAAGTTCATGCTTAACAAAAAAATAGGCGACATTTATTATTATTATTTTAATTACACCTCAAAAGATAGTATTTTAAATGGTACAAATTTTATTATTATTCGTCTATATGTATTTTTCATATTTAATTTTACAAATTACTGAAATATCTATGTAAATTTATTAATGAAATCAGTTTAAAATCCGTTTTTCAGGCGTTATACATACAGAAGATTTAAAATACATTTTTTATAGGAAAGAATACAATCAGTCTTTACAACATTTTAAAAGACTTTTATATGAACATTTGTTAACTGAAGTAGAACCTTATGATAGTGATCCGGATGCCCTCACAAGGAATCGTATGGTAACAATGCTTACCAATTTCGCGAAATTTGGGTTGGTATATCAAATAACCATATTATTACATGTTGCGATGAGTATGTTATAATTTTTGTACTTATATTCTTAGGGTTCCTTCGATAATTTCTTTTCGAACATTTTTCAATGCTTATATTTTCCAAATAAAATTTAAAAAAATTTGATATATTATCAACTGATTAAATTTAACGTTAAAAATATAATTTTTAAATCATTTGATAAGACTAATTGTCATATCTTTTTTTCTACGTTTTACAGGCAGCCAATTTACCGATATATTACAGATCATAGTAATATGACTACAAACATAGAATGGCTACCATCTAATGTTAACGGCGGCTATTTGGATATCGGACAGGATTTTCTAATGAAGCAAAATTTAAGACCAATTTCTGAGAGAGTTGAAAAATGGCAAATTCAACATATAACTGATTATACCAAAAAAATATGCGTACCAAATGTTGTAAGTAATTTCTAATCGTTTATAAAAATTAGAGAAAATTGTCAACTCAATTAAATTTGTTAATAGAATCCAGTAAACAAAAACCAATAGATTTTAAAATAATTTAATATTATTTAAAAATAATATGTGAACATGTGATAAAATGAAATTCTAATTTGTTGAATAATACAAAATAATTGCAATGTTTTATATTGTAGAGATTAAAAAAACGAATACTTCAAAATTAAAATTAAATATTTTTTAAAATTTAATATTAGTAACACAATTTTCTATACTTTTTCTTTTATTATTGTTTGAAAAGAAAGATTTAGAATTCTTATTAATTTAAATGTACGAATAAATCTTTATATGTAAAAATTAAATAAATGAAGATCGAATTTAAACTAATTTAATAAAATGGTCAAAAAGAGACCCAATAAAAATAATAAAACTACTAAAAATAAAGGATCAAAAAATAAAGGATCAAAAAATAAAAAAATAGAACAAACTATTATCGATGAAAATAAATCATTAAACACAGTTGTTAATAAAATGCCATCGCCTGAAATTCAATCACCAGAAAATCTTTGGGTGACGATGACAAAAAAGGGAAATATTGAAGTCTTTGAATTAGCATTCAAGTATGTAATAAAATTGAATTCAAGCATTTGATTTCAGTCAATATTAAGTTATATTTTTATGATAACTCTACTTTTAATCACGTAATAGTTATTTTATTAATTAAGTAATTGTGTACGCATTTATACAAAATATTTAAACTATTAATCTTTGTTTCAGTTTGAATCCAATAATAGAAAATGATACATAATGTTATCGTTGATGAACATAAAATTACGTAAGGAAGTATTAAAAAAACATATTGCTATAACTAGTAAATTAAACATGTATATATATTTTTCATAAAAGCACTGAATCATAAATAAACTTGTTTAAATTACATAAAATCTAATAATGTTTATTTAAGTACACATTTCTCTAATTCACTTCTTCTTTTTATTCTTTTATTGGGAGAGATTATCTTATATTTGATAATGTTGAATATTATACATTTTTTCATGCAGGTACATATATCAATGTTATATAAATCAAGTTCATAATATTTAAGTAAATTATCAATTATTATTAAGTAATCATTTATTGCTAAGTGTAAATAAATGACGAGTAAATTTAATATTTATTTTAACATTGACTTCCTTTATTGTATTTTAACAATTTTCTTTTTTCATAAACTGCAGGACAGTTGCTTTGTAACGGTGATGTAAATTTAGCTAAAGGCATTAATGCTTTTGCTAATGTTCCAATAGGTCGTTCGTATTCTGCAGACAACTTTTCTTGAATTAACAGATGGTCTCCATTTTCACAAGAATTAGGCCATGTAACATTTAGAAGCAAGTCCTGATTTCCCCACGGGGTTGGATTCCTAATAAGGAAGAAAATGTTTATTTAAAAATATAGGAAATAATTTTTTTAAAAATAGAGAAAGTGTATACTTGATACTTCATATGCATTAGTTTTCATCAGTCAATAATTTATCATTTTTTTACATTTGAAAATTCTTGGAAGCTTAAATTTAATTTTGCAGTTTTATTACATAAATATTAAATAATGGAATTTAAAAATAATTACCCATATTTTACAAAATTAGCTATTAAAGCTGTCATTTGACGCTTTTTTATATTCACAGGATGATTAATATCTTTTGGATAAATCAAAATTTCTGGGCATGTTTCCCAAATATACTGAAGTTCATCTTCATGACTAACGCCTGTATAAAAAATTAAATGTATTTTCAAAATCAAAACATATAATTTGTATCATGAGTATATATAATGAGCATATATATTTTTGAATTTATTTATAGCCGAACAGATTACCTTCGATTTCCGTTATACCCATTGCTTGATAATGAAAGGAGTAATTTTTAGCATCGAAATCAAATAAATAATAATATACTGGCGCTAATTTAGGATTCCGACTTGAACACATTTTTTGTTGACATAAATCAATTCCAACTTGAAAAAGTGCTTGAGAAAATATCTAGATAAAGTTTAAATTTTATTGTTTTAATATATATATGGTTACTTTTAACTACTAACAAGAGCTGACTTATGTGCTATGTGACAATGGTAATAATAGTAACAATAGTTTATGGTAAAAACAAATGACTGCGCCAGAGTGACAAGCTATCTCTGTCTACATAAAAAATACTTCGGTTGTAAATCATCGCAACTATGTTACTTTTGTTGCATTATGTACATATTATTATTATTTTTATTATTAATATAATCTTAATGTATTTATAAAGTTAACATTTCTTTATATTTACATCAATCAGTAGTTTGATATTCAAGTCAAAGTTATCCATTATTGCTTTTCCAACATATTTTGAAACAATTTGATTAATAATCATCTTCGATGGACCAATATTATTCATTTGTGATATGAATTCGTTTTTAAAATATTTCATACCTGTAAAAATAGTAATTAATATATGTATTTTATAATTACAGTGTCAGATTGTTTTATTATTACATGTTTTAATTGCAATGAACAATATTCAATATTCTTTTTATATATATTTATAAGGCAAAGAAATGAAACATGAAAATAATGAGTTAAAAAGTATAAGAATTTAATTAAATCGAGTACATACGTTTAGAAAACAATAAAACTTCATTTTTCGTGAATCCCATTAGTGTTGGAACTTTACTATAAGTTCCAAAAGAATATTTATCATCATAACAGTCCTTTAAGAACGTGGTTCCACACGGACTATTTAAATCTAAACCACATTTCATAACTGGCATTGCCTAAAAACTCGTTTCAAATTAAACTATAATATATTGTACAAATAAAGAAGGAAGTTAAAAAAAAGGTTAATTGTGTTTTATGCCAGGGTACGGTTTTGTTCCTGCAATATAGGGAATAAAGCCGTGCTTTCCATATACATGTGGCATAAAAGTACAAGTTTTATATCGGGTATGAAATTAGCCAATTTTTCCCAGTCAAATAGGAATAACAACTTTTTAATGAAAACCAAAAATATGATCCAAATATAATATTTTACCTGTGTAATATTCTTCGATAATATTGTTAATTCTTCTGCGGATACAGTATTAAACATTTTAATTAATTGATTGTCATTAATTATCGCTTTATTATTATTCATTAACTTTCCAAGTGTTAAGGCTATAGTTTTAGCTGCGAAACGCGTATTGAAACCCCACACATTGCAAATAGTACCGCTAAGAGCAATAAGTTGACTGAAAAGACCTTTTAAAAGAAATTGGTTTGATTTATATAACATTTTGCAATCTTGATTCTAGTTTTAATTTTATTTTTAAAAGAACATTTAATCACCCTTTGATTGATCTGAAACTCCATGTGCTGTTACAGAAGCACCTCCTGCACTCTGTCCAGCTAAAGTTACTTTATTAGCATTACCTCCAAATTTTTTTATATTATTTCGTACCCATTTTAAAGCCAAAAGTTGATCCTTTAAACCAGCATTGCCAGGTATTCTCGAATCGTCTGTAAGTAACCAGCCTACAAGGAAAAATGATGCTTTAATAATATGTTAACAAATGAGCTATATTGAGAAAAATTGTTGAAGTAGAACTTCTTATGGGAGAATATATCTTGGGCACCCTCAGATCTTCAAGTATTTCGAATTTTCAGGTGCAATGAAACAGAAATTTACTAGTTAAAATACATTCTTCAAAATCTGCATGGCTTGGTACCTTACTACATACCTAATGCTCCTAAGCGATAGTTAATTGTAACTACAACAATGCCGTGTTCAATTAAACCATCCGGACCGTACTTGCAACTATCACCAGATCCATATATAAAAGTACCTCCATGTATCCATACCAACACAGCTCTTAAATCTCGAATTTTTCTCGACAAATTAGTCTGAAATAATTTTACAGATATTAGATTTAATAGTTTCTATACTTCATATTCATGTATAAAAAGCGCGTTCCTGTTTAAGTAATCAACATGAAGGAGACCAATCGTTGAAACAATAATGAAAAAAATATTTAACATTATATATTGGTAGACCAGCTTCCAATGGTGGACAGTTGTTTAGAGCATTGTAACATTTGTTAGTATAATCATATATAACAGATTTACTTACAAACGGTGTGTAAACATTGAGAAATAAACAATCTTCTGATCCTTTCACATTTTCAGTATTCTCGTCAATTTGCATACAGTTCGCACCTTCTTTTGAACCTTCTATAATGTACGAAACTCGTGCCTTCGCTACGGGTTTCTGTCAATAAAAGAACAAAAATATAGTTTATTTACATATAACATATCTTGTTTAGTAATTATAAGAAATAATAAACTGTTATAATTACATTTAAAATCTTACAAATTAATTATTTACGGTCTTTAACTATGGCAATATTAAAACGAAAAAAATTATAAGTTATTAAATTTAATTAAAATAATATAATAATTGCAAACATAATTGAGTTTTAAAATTTACTTTATAATATACGTTAATTTTATAATATATATAAGTCGTATAATATACGTTTATAATATATATATTACAATAACAAAAATGGTATATTGAAATTAATTTATCTTACTTGATATCTCACTGGTTTTTCCCCATAAGGAATTCCTTTAAACGAAGAATAATTAACTCCATTGACAGTTGTATTAATAACACCACGCACATTTCCCGATGTTGTCGAAATTATATCAGACCACGTTAACTCAATCTCACAATTAATTGCATTTATTACAATTAATATGAAAAATATTAATTTATTCATTGTCAAATCTGTTCATCATACGTTAAAATTGAATGTTTTTACTTCAGAGCAGACGAACTAAAACTGTTGAAACTTATATAACGTACATCCAAAAAAAAAAAAAACAGGATTTTCAAAATTATATTTAAACAGTTGGATTATCATATCTAATGTTTAAAGAGAAAAGACTTGAGCGATGAATGTCGCGGTTCTTTTTAAAATAATCTCATTGTAATGATTTTGTCTTTGTATTACGTGATGATATGTACACGACTGGTGTTGAAATCGTAGATGAATCTATGACTTGTGTAAAGTAGATTATAAAAATGGAAGCAGAGAATTGTTTTTCCATGTTTTCTTTATTAACAAGGTGCTAAAATTGGTTATATAATATGATTATAAGATTTTGTAATAAAAGATTAATAAATTTTAATTTTAATAATAATAAATGCTAATTTTAAATAATAAATGCTAATAGAAATCCATTATGTATTGGAAAAACTTATACAAATTGATGTAATATTTATTCCAAGTTATGCAAATTAATGCATATTCTTACATAAGGAATAACTTAATTGAATAATCGTTAATGTATTGTAAGAATTAGTTTAAGAATTATAAATAATAGCACTCTATTTTAAAATAATATTGAATTTTTATACATGTTTATTTATAACACTAGAATACATAACGTATTACACAAATACGGATTCTTCAATGAAATATTAGAATATACAATAAAAAATGAAAAAAAAAATAAATAAATAATACCAGTCTTAAATTGAATTTGAATCATTCAACGATAAGAAATGTGATATAATACAACAATTTGAATAATCAAATAGTTGCACGCAAATTGAATGTTATTTACTTAACGTATAATTCATGTTCAATATTGAAATAAGAAATATGTTTTTAACATAATATACATTTCATAAAAATTGAAATGTATATATACTTTGTTATTCTTAATTATATTATAGTAATAAAAGAGATGTAAGTTAATATATAAGGAAATTAATATATATTTTCTTATCTAAGCCGTAAAAAGATGCTGAATGAAATGTACATATTTTGAGTATCACTTGTATTTATTTAACTTTTTATTATAAAATGAATTCGAGCATTTAGTACATTGTAATTTAATTCTTCCTTAGTAAACTATGAGGGTGATTCTTACCCGAGTTGTACTTAAATAATACATTAATAAAATGCTGTTTATACTAAAAAAGGATACATTTTATACTGTAACTATTGTTTTGTATCAATAATTTTGAGATTCAAATACACTTTCGTGATTTTTTATAATAAAAATATCTATTATTATTCGTTTTGAATTGTTTAAATGAAATATGTTATGAATTTGAAATAATTTCAAATAATAAATACCGAATGTGAAAATTTAGATAGGTAAGGCTGTCATCGTATTTTTAGTGATGAAGAGTTATATATGTATCTTTTTTAATACTATACTATGAAATTATGGATAATAATTTTTAATAAATCAAAATTTATTTAAAAATATAAAACTGAAAGTTCTGTGCTAGACATTTATTATATAAAAATATTTATCAGCCGCGGAAATTAATTTTAATTTAAAATTACCAACCTAAGATCATTTGTCACATATGTATTAATATTATGGACTAGGAAAAAAATAGATTCAAACAGAGTTGATGAGATAAGATAAGTGTAGTCCGAAGGTCTTGAGACCTTTGATGTTACACTTTTCTTTGCACTACTTTAAAAGAAAATCATTCTTATTCCTAATTTGCTTCAATAACTGTATTTCAAAAAAAGCAGCTGATATAAAAAATAAGTGTTATTAAAAAAAGAGGATGAAATTATGAAATTATTACACCTTTTTATTCAATTTTTTTTAATTTGTATATTCCATTCATTTCAAATAATTACCATTATGCTATATGATTTAGTAATTCATAAATTAAACATGTATATAAATATATACATATATTTTCATAAAGTAATCTTTCATACAAAGAAAGAACAGTATTTGAAATTTTCTTATGAAAATACAAAACAAAATAATCTTTCATTGTTGGTATACTGAAAAAGTACATCAATGTACTGCTCTAGATTACTGTATATATACATATATATAATATATATGTCATTGGAAACTTAAATTCTTATATGTTATACTTACAATTCAGAGAAATTATACTCAAACATAAACAATCTTATCTGATGTCATATTGACATCATTATATAAGTGTATATATATATGTATTAACTTTTCATTAACTGTAATTTTCAAACTTTAACTTTCAAACTTTCTTGTAATTAATTATATGTTATTTTTATAAAAGTAGTGAAAATGTCAATTGAAATATATGAAATTAGAAGATAGTTTAATGCAAAATATTGAACTGTAAGTTTTCAGTCTAACTTAAGAAAACTAATCATCTTTTTCTAATGCTTCTAATCTTTCGAGCAGAGGAGGATGATCATGATTCCATCCAGAGTATAGTTTATCAAATATTGGATATCCCAAGTTGTCCTTATACAATTTAATCAATCCTTGTTTTAATGCTTCCGCATGGCCCATTTTTCTAGCATAGGAATCGGCTTCAAATTCGAATTTACGAGTTATGACTGTTACCACAAATCCCATCATCTACAAAGTAAGAATAAACATAAATATTTTGAATTCTATGTACAAATTTAAATGAGTTTAGTGTATTCAAATTCTAATTTGTAAATGTCGAATTTGTTTGTTAGGTATTAAAGTTATTACTTTTTTATTAGCTATAATAATTTCTGTAAAACTTCCATTTAAATAAAATACTTAATTTTAAAATCATATAAATTTTCAAATATTGTAATTCTGATTCTTTATAACAAGCACTAAAATATTACAGTACTTACTGTATTAAGAGGAATAAGGAAGTAAGTAGTTACTATCAGCAACCCAATAAAAATAGGTTGAGTTTCTGTAAATCCAAAGGCAGCATACATTGGTTTAAAGTTCATCAATTGTGCAAATGGCAAAATATTAAGCATGAAACCAATCTGTAAAATAAATATAAAATTATAATTTATCATTCACTTTAAAAACTACTATAGTTTCTATAGGCACAAAATTTCTTGATAGGTAACAATATTAAAACCCAAGCTTGTAACTGACTGGAATTTGGTTTAAAATTAAAAATTATTTTATTAATTTTATAATTTTAGATTATGTCTACACATATGACACCAATAATCACTTTATCAATTTTGTAAAATAATTGTTTTACCTGAGATAATAAAAATCCTTTAATTACATGGCTGTACTTCCAATGTCCAAATTCATGACATAAAATAGCAAGAATCTCTTCTGTTTCACATCCGATGTCTTTTTTTTCTTCTCCTTGAATTGGTTTATAATATTCTTTAACGAGAGTATCGAAAAGTACAATACGTTTGTTGTTAAAAAAGCCATATAAGTATGCATTACTATGAGAAGAACGTTTTGAACCTTCCACAATATACAATTTATATAAAGGAAATTGAACACTTGATGCTAATTCTTCAATTTTTTTCTTGAGATCTCCTTCAGGTAGTGGAGAGTATTTGTCAAATAGAGGAGCAATAAATTCTGGGTAAATAATAAACATGAATATGGTAATAACAACTGTAAATGCCCACAAGTATAAGTAAAAATAATCTCCTCCGTTTTTAATTATCCAAATTGATCCACACATAAAAGGAATAGAAATAGCTTGGCTAACAACAAATTTCTTTAATTGATCTTTTACAAAAAACAGCGGTTTCTGAAATATATATGAATATTTTGTTACATATTAAATATAAAAGAAACTAATATAAAGTACTTTATTCTTATATGTATATTTGTACTCTTTTGATGTTTATATAGTCTATTTGTTATTTTTTTGATGTTTACACAGTTCATATAATCTATTATGTTTCTTTGTTCAAGAATGATTACACAATCCAACTGGTAGACATTATTTTATAAGGTACTCTTAATGAAGTTATAAACAAATATTAAAAAAATGCATGTTATTTGTGTAAATAAATATTATTCTCACCTCTTTATTGAATCCATGTTTCTCTTCCAATACAAATGTACTATAGATAGTGAAAGGAAGATCAACAATAAACATTAAGAAACTAATAAGAAATAAACAGAAGGAAGTAACTATAAGTTCATTATTTTTGTTCCAACCACAGTATTCAGTCATTTTTTCACTATAATGGTACAAGTAGTAATAACCACCACAAATAATCAATAACTGGAAAGATACAATATACAAATAATTGAACAAAATTAGACAATTAAAATAAATATAATACGAATAATAAAAAAATGTTCATTAACTAATAATTACAAGCTAAATTGTTGACAAACAATTTTCATTATTAACACAATACTTATAATAATAGTAATTTTTAGATATCTGTACAAAGAATCTTATAAAAAAAAAGTTTACCAAATATATTAATTAAAAAGCAGTATAAATATCACACTTAACAAATAATTTTTAATTATTTTTATATTAAATTTTAAATTAATTTAATTATTGAATAATACATAAAATTAAAAAAACTTAATTTTACAGAAAATTATGTTATAAATTTATGTAAAAATATACATGTTTTGCAATTTAAAGGTTGTTATGTACTGCCATTCTTATATAATATTGTAATATATATTATTAAAATATAGAGAAATTTAAAAAAATGATATTCTTACAGTATTGAAACAAGTGGAATACAGCTGTTTAATATTACCGAAAGTACTTTTATCTAAACCATATATCCTTGCTTTGCTGTAGATCTCCTGAGACATAAATTGACTTACTGAATTTGGTACAGTCTCTAGTTTTTTCATTAATTTATGCTGAAAACAAAATTTATTTACTCATTTAGAATATAATTACTTAATAACTTTTAAAAATTAATATTAAAATAATGTAATTTATTTCAGAACTCATGAAATTGACTTATAAATAAAATAATGTATTTAACTAACATAAATATTGTAAAATAGTTTAATATTCTAGATAAAATTCAGTTATAATACTAATAATAATAATAATACTAACCTGCCTGAAATTTAAATATAATTCCCAAAAGAATAATAACCATATTATAGTCAATAAAATTGAAATTATATTTTGCTCGAAAAATTGAACGTATGAATCCATTTTGTTCAAATTTGAAATTTAATTACGTTCAGAATTTAAAATATTTAATAGTACAATTCATTGAACACGTATCAAATACGTTCAACGTTCGTGAAGTTTAACACAACAAACTCAAATATCACATGCCGACCAGTGTGGAGATATTTAACCCGGGGCTCGCACTTGAAGTTGGCTATGAAGCGTCCCGCAATAGGTCAAAAAATTCCTTCTCTGTCTTGGTTATTGTCGGTCTCATTGATCGAGAGCTGCCATGTATAAACCAGAATTAAAATTTCTGGACGCTTTATAACCAAATTCCAATGAGAGCCTCGAGTTAGGTATCTCCGCACCGAGTGCAAGTTGATACATTTATTGCCTTTAAGTTGAAAACTCTTTTAACATGAAATGTGACTATATTCATTCGTTTACATGACGTAAAATGTGTATTTTAGTATGTTTATAAACACGTGTAAATGCTTGTTACAGAATTTTCTTCTAAGATAAGACTAAAAATTTTTGTACATATCTTAAATCTAATTTATTTTAACTAGTTGTATTGATTTATTGTGCTGTGTAAGTTGAAACCTGGAATAACAAAAAATAATTTCCAAAATAAGTAACAATAATAGTTTCTTTTTTTAAGTACTTTTAACTCTAGGATCTTATAAGTTATACATTATGCCACCAAAACCAAGAACGGTAAATATTATCAAATAATATTAATAAATTATATATTATTTATTATTTTATACATGATTAAAGTTCAAATAGCAACTTGTAAAGTCGTTAATAGCAATTACTACAAGTACAATCAACATACACTGAGAGAAAAGTAGTTTCAAATATTGTAAATAAACTTGATATAAAGTGATTTTTTTAAAATAAACTTATTAAAAATATTATATATTTACTTATTAACCGTGACTGAATTATACTATTTCTTAAATCAATTTTTATATTCAACATTTGAAGAACATTATTATTGAAATATTTACAATAGTACAGTTTATAATTTAACATAATATTTTCAATATCTATTATTACATATTTCTTGCTTTTTTTAATGGCATTGTTTATTTCTGATTTTTCACATCTAACTTTTGTTTTATAACAAATATTCTTTTGATTCTTACCCTGTGAATTTCTTTAGAGTAATATGTAACTAATACACTGTAAAAAATACAAAGTTGAATTAAGTAAAATTAATTTACATCAACCCATTTTTTGAGTTAAATACATTAATTCTTATTTACAATTTGGCATTATTGATACAAATTAAATATGTTTTGAATTGTATTAACTCTATTTATACTTGATAGAGAAAATAATATAAACAATGAATGTTATCAAATGGAATATTATATAACTTTTCATGTTTAAAGGACAATCAGTCGCAATCAGGAGCAATATTTTAGAATGTTTTAAGTAAATATTAAAAATAAAAATTATGATTTTAGGTAAAGAAATCTCCTGCACTTTCGTCTCAAGTGTCAAGTATACAAAATACCAGAACTGGACTTGATCCAGAAGCAGAAGACCGTTTTGAATTAGAACTTTGTTGGTGTATTCAACAAATAGAGAATTGCTTAAGTGAGAATATGCAACAAAAACAAGTGGAAACGGCAATGAAAACGTTGAATGTGTTGAAAAGCAAAAATGCCTCCATAATAAAAAAAAGACAATTTATGCGAAATGTATTTGGCGATTACAGACAGAAGATGGCAGACGATGAAAAGAAATTTGGCGAAACGTCAGGTTTCCTTAAATTCACACCCATTAAAAAAGCTGCACGTAAATCTGTGTTTTTAAAAAAGGCTAATAAAGGGGCGACCAGTAATACAAATGGAAAATTAAATCAATTATCTGAGACAAACGAAAAAAGTGAAAGAAAAACAATCCTAGACTTAAGTAATGATGGTCATCCATTTAAATTTAATTTTCCACAGTCTGAAACGAAATAAATAGATTTAAAAAAATTGAGTTTTATTTTTTATTCCATTGAAATTTCATCCCTTATCGACATTAATACGAATATTGATTGTGTCAAAAGCTTGAATTTTCATGTTACAGTTGCGTTCAGAAATATTCGTCAAAATCGAGTTAGGGATTGAGTGAAAAATATTATTCCGATTATTCCATATAACTTGATTGGTTGACGTTACTTTTCGAATTAATGGATGAGGTCGAATTACTCAATAAATTCGCACTACTGTAAGAATTTATTATTTTTTTACTGTAGTAAATAATCAATTAAATTATCTAATATTTTAATAATTTTTGGTAAATATACTTTAATTTGAATTATCATTTGAATTGCTATGTTAAATTTAGTATTTGAGAAATTATTAGTGCACAAATATAGTAATAATTTTCTATGTGTGTAGTAATGTAATATATTAATAAATTTCAAATTGAATGATGGTGTAAAAACACCTTATTTGTTAAACAAATACAACTCCATTCGTAAAATAACTCTATTTTTATGTGTTATTTGAAGTTATAAATTGTTATTGTAATTTTAAATTTATTTTAGATTTAACTCCAATTTTTTTGAACGCAATAACTAAATGTAATGAGACTTACATGTCATAAATTTTGTTTGAAAAGGAAAACTTATTAATACAATTATATCGTTGCAATTTGTAGTAAAAAAAAGAAAAAATAAAAATAATAAAACAAAGAAATTAAAATGTTAAGATGGTTAAATAACGTATATTTCACTATTCAACTGGATTTCTATTATCTTTCTATCTTTGTAATATTAAAGCTTAGCAATTAATGAGATAAAAGGTATAAGCAAAGCTTTGAGAGAGAAATATTAACGTACATTGAAATAGGGTGAAGAGGAGAAAAGCGTGAAGAGGTGGTAGTGGCGATGTTGAATATATCAATAGTGGGGATTTGTCGAATATGATTCGTCGTTGGTAGGTTAATTTCAAACTGTAAAGCCACACCTCCAATCTGGTGGCTGCAGTATAACTCAATTCATCCTCGTTGTTTCAACATGCTTCGCCTTCCGATATGGCAGAAGTGTCGAAGATTTATACTTTGTCATAATAAAGTTATGAAATAATAATATCTATATAAAGCTATGTCGAAAGTTTTATAAATATCCATTTTATATACAAATATCCCTTTGAATAATGTTTCATTGAATTTTAATATATATTTTTATTTTCTGAAGTTTTACTTCTATACAAGATTGCACTTTATTAAATTTAAGTTCTTTAAATTGTAATATTAATGTTATTAGTTTATAATTGTTTAACTAAAATATGAAACAAGAGTCTGTTTTAGGAAAATGCAGAAGACATTTTTTAAAATTACATTTTTAAAGCGTTTGATATATTATACATTTACGGTGTTTGCATATAAATATTATCTATGTGCAACGCGATATTTTGAAATGTTTATCTAAAAGTTACTTGCAATTTGGGACATATTGGCTGAATGTTATTGTGCAAATAAAATTTCTGAAATCCTCATATAAATTTTGCAAGTATAATTCATATATATTTATATGAAGTTTTCATTTATTGTGTGTATACCTGTCATAAGAGATCTTGTATATTGAGAAAAAAGTTATTTACGAAAATGTAACGTTTTATTGAAAATAATCTATGTGCTATTATTAACATTATTGTTTTTTGAGCGTAATTAATATAATAATATTGCACATGAAAAAAATCAATTATTACAACAACTAATATTCTGTAGATTAAAAAGCAAAATTTTTGTTAAAATAAGCAGAAATATTAGTGAAAACTACATTTCTAATTATGATTAAGTTTTGACTAAATATATTATCATATTGTTAATTATTAGAATAATTTCTGGTCAGTCCAAACAGGAAATCTAGTTTCTATAACTACTCTATTAAAAAAATCTAGCTAGAATCCTAGGTAGAAATTTGACATCGGATATCAGCTAACTTCCTAATCAGATTCCTAGGTACTTTTAGAATCTTGGTTACTTTCCTAGCTGATCTCTGGTACCACATTTCTACCTAGAATTTTATCGAGAATTTTTTCAATGGGCATTTTATACTGGTATTTTTTAAACTAGTTCAATTTGTACACTGGAAAAAGTAATCGGTTAGTTCAAAATAAAAAACTGTTACATCGAAATAGGTAGTTGTTTTTTCCAACATACCTTCGTTTTTCGTATGTTAACACATCTGTTTAAGGCGTAATAAACTACAACCTGATAAGGTCAAATGAGAATGAAAAAAGAATACCAAATTAGATGTTTTTAACTAGAAGTTTTTCATTCCATATTTTCTCCTAATTATTCTTTACTCTGAATCAACCCAATCGAGTGTTAATAATTTTAGGGCACGCCTTATTGGTGTTATACTATAGTAGCATTAATTACTGTACTATAAAAGTAATATCAATTATCTGTGAATTTGAAATACATTAACTTGATTAATTTAATTATATATCTGCATTGTTATAATTCAAGTAGTTAATAAATGTATCTAATAAATTATTTAGCTGCGAATCTTCATTAGTCATATTTACACTGGAGAACATTTATATAATAAAATTTACTATATTATTAACAATCTGTGGACATATGTGTATTTATGATATTTATTAATAAATATAGTTGAAATTATCTTATATATAATATAATTTATTATATTGGTTGATAAATTCTATAAGTATACATCCGTTCGCAATTTATTTTATAATTTTTCTCAGTCTAAAGGCTCATGATAGTTGAATGAATTATACTTTAATTAAATTAACTGTAATGTTTGTAAATTTTTATTAAAAATTTCTTTGCTTTAAAAAATTTAATGTTATTTTTCGAAGTTTTTAAAAATATTGACCCTTGATCGAAGTAGGGTAGTTATTACAGCCCTATTTTGTTAAAAAAATTGTATAAAGAAAATAAGTAATAATTATTATCGTTGTTGATTCTGTCGGCTAAATGGGTTAAAAAAATTCGTTTGAAGTTTCAATATAGATAACTTTGCTATAATGTTCAATTTGGCGGATAATATGCATTTTATGAGCACTAATTCATTCCAACATTTTTATGGAATATGCAACCTTTTTGCTCCTTTCAAAGGTACAAGTTTTTTATATATTAAGGTAATACTACATATTTAACAATAATAAATTAAAATAATTTCATAGATAACGAAATATTTAAAGTTAAATTATTAAAAAATACTTCAAAAGCATTGCTTGAATGGTTGTACGTTTTTAAAAATTTTATAAATTTGATACAGTAGCTTAACTAAACGTTAATTAAAATAAACGTTATTTAGTTGCATGTCTGAATCTCGGGACTAAATTTATATTTTAATTCATATACTTGTAATCAGTTTTTTGATGTTGCGCTCCAAAATTCCAGCTCTTTTTTTATATTTTTCACGATTATACGCAAACACCTTTTAATTCCATAAACTTCAATTTGACGTTCTATTATTAATTAATTTCATTATTAATAAAATACTCTTATTTGACTAAATAATAATTTCCATCGAAAATGTACACAATTTTATTAAAATCTTCAAATGACGAAAATCGCGAGAATAAACTGCGTTTAATTTCTTTAATTATGCAAAGAAATAATGCCGTGCGGTGGGTGGGGGGGGGCGGGGGCGGGGGGTTATAAAACATGAATAACGAAAGATTAAGATATTGGTTGATCCTGAATTTAATGTAAAATAAAAAGAGAATAACGTTGGTAAAAAGTGAATAGACGCGGATAGGAAGGGATTGTAAATATAAGGATCTCCCTCGGATACAACCCCCACGAAGCGGAGGGTAGTTTCCGTGGGCGTGTCTTGGCAACAGAGCTATGGTGGGTTTCACCAATCGAGCCAAGCCTGGATGAGCAACAAAGGTGAAAAAATATTGACCGTTGGATTATGCGGTCCATTTGGGAATTGCAGAAGTGACGTGTGTGCTTGATTGCTGGTTGCTTTCATGTAACATATAATCAATCGGGGTAACTTAAATAACGTATTTACGTATGTGACGGTATTAGTCGGATGTTCCTTATCGTCGCGAAGTGTTGACAATGTGCTGATTTTACTTCGTGATTTTACAAACGAATCGTCGGGTCAGTTTTGTGCCAAACGCGAGGATTCTTCACCGCTCCAAATTAGCCAACAGTTATACAAAATTGTGCGATACAAACGTCGCTATTTAAAGGAATGCACAATACCGTTTGCGGGAAAGCTTAATTCTTCCTTAGTGCACGTGATAAGTTCAATTAAGTCGTCTAAACTGGCAGCCATTAGACGTAAGCAATCGTGTAACCGTGTACTATGTATTGCACGTTGAAATTGTCACGGAGGAACGTCAAATCTATAACCACGGTTAATCTGAAAATCTTCCTGATGATTCGATGACAACGAGTATGCTGCGACATTTGAAGCTCAACTTTGAGACGCGTGTCCGCGATACGAAGCGCGAGGATTAGTCCTTGAAGGAACCACAACGAGAGTTATCCGCGAATCGGTGCGTCGATGTCGCGGAAGTGTTCTCCAGCGTGACAAGTGAGCGTGACAAAATGGAGACCGGTGAGTTGTATTCGTTGTCAAACAGTACCGCCGACGACTCGTCGAATAAAAGTGACAGTTCTGTCGGGCCAAACTTTGACGCGCACCTCTGCGCCTACCAGGAGTACGACAGACGGAACCAGTTGGACTTTGGCAATTTTGCGAAATGCAACAGCGAAGTGCAGGAGGTCCGGGTGGCCGATAAGCACAGGAGCAACGAGAGGGACAAGGTCCTCGGTATGGAGGATTATAAAGTTAAAAAAAGCATACCGATCGTCGCGATGACAACGAGTTCTTTGTCGGTGATTGCGACCGCGACCACGACCACCGTGGCCACGGCGATGCGCGTCTGTCTCAGCGACGACAACGTCAACGACTCGTCGGCGAGCGGCTCTTCCTCGGCGCACCAACAAATGTCCGCTAATAAAAGTAACAAGCCGAAGGGACTGCTGAATATCTTCTCGACCAACGACGTCGACGCTTCCTACCGAAATGCCGAAATATCCATGAAAGTGGTGCACCCGCTGTCCTCGTCGTTTTACAAGAGCAAAAGGGCGAGCCAACACTTCAAGGACGAATTCATGTTGAATCTCACTCGGACGGAATTGCGGCAGAACGTCAACGCCGTGCCGCAGATCGCGGATAAAAGTAACAAGGACCACGAGCAGCAACTGTTCGATGGGTTCCATTTGAAAAGCAGACTCGTGAAGGAGAGTAATCTCCCGAAAGATTACGCTAATTCGCATTTGGAGGAGCCCGACAAGGGCGACCCAATGATGCTGCCCGGCGATCGGGCAGACGTCGCTCATGCCGAGAAAATGAATTCCTTCGAAAGGTTGCGCGGAAATAGTTTGCTCGTGGAGGGTTCGGTCGTGGAGCGACCCGATTTGAGGAGCCTGCATGGGCAGTCCACGTCGCGTGTACAAAATCATTTCGATGCGTTGAATTTTGAACGCATGAAGCACCCTTCGTTTATTTCGAAGGATCCGATAAGCGACAACCAGGGGACGACGAGTTTGCGACCACCGCTGACGCGCGACGCTTTCATGACGCATTTACAGCAAACACTGCCGCAACAGCAGCAGCAACATCAGCAACAACAAACGAAGTCTTTCACAATTGACGCGATATTAGGCCTGAGAAGCAGTCAGAGGGATAAGCATCGGGGTCAACAGTTTAGAAAAATACAAGGTGTGTATGTGAGCATTATTTTAAGACTTTCCATTATCTATGATTTTTCGTATATTTAAATCAAATTCGGACATAATTTTGAAGTTTGTTATTATTTGTTAATGTTATTAGTATGAATATTATTTATTTTTTGTATTTATTTAAATTAACGGTATAATTTATAATAAAAAAGTCTAATTTTTACCTTTATACTATTTATTTCTTCACTGAGAAAAATAAAATAATAAGAACTGCTACATTTTTTGGCATTCTGGGACTCTATGTGCCCATATTAAGAACATTATCATACAGTCTAGTAAACGGTGCCGCATTTTTGAGCACTAATAATCAGAACTGTAATACTTTTTGTCACATTTTAGAGTATTATTTCATACTGGAACACATAGAGTCCAGGATTACTACATTATTTTTCTCAGTGTTCTAGTAACACTTTGGTAATATTTTTAAAAATATTGGTTAGTTTTTTTTATTAATACAGCTTGAAAAATTTCATCGTGTACTAAATTTATTCTTTTCTTTCAATTTTTAATTTTTGCGAATTGAGGTTTATTTAATTACATTTAAAAGCTATTAATATTCATTTAATTACATTTTAATTACATTACAAGTACTAGATAATTTTTTAATCTATGTTCTAATAAGTAAAACACACTTGGGTTTTAAGTGTTAAAAATTTAAATTAAGTTTCAAAAGCTTGCGTTGGATAACAGTTCATTATATTAAAATTTCTTGTATTTTCAGTAATATTTTACTTTTGATGTTAATGTTCTTAGTATTTCTTAAAAAAATCAAAAATATACCACTTTTATTTGTTCATTTAAAGATATTATTATCATTATTCTATTCCATACTTATTTTAATATATATAAAAGAAATTTTTTAAAGTCTACGAGTTTGACTGAATATGACTTTGAATTGGGCCCAATATTTGATGGAGTTTTTGGGTTTATAAAAGGTGAATTTACAACTGATTCTAGTAATCACGAAAATTAACCATGTGACTTTTTTCTCAGTGTAAAAGGTAAATTAATTTGAGTATTGCGAGCACTTTGTTAAAATCATTTGTAATTACGCCAGATTTATCGATGTTGTATTGAAATGTATTGAGATCGTATTTGTTTTACGAGCTTGAAAAAAAGTGCGAAAATGCTGAATCGAACCACTAGAAAGGCATCCGATAAAACAGATAAATTGAAAGTAAAGAAAATGTTGAATTTATCGATTCCAAGGGCATTATTCACAAAGAACAAATTCCACAAGATTAAACGATTGTCAGTGACTTTTTTCTTCCAATACTGAAAAGGTTATTAGCGAGAACTCGATGCGTGTATTAGGAATGTACTAAAACAAGCACACGCAGAAAAAGGTAGGAATAAAAATTGACAAAAATCGACAGTAAAAATATCACAGAATTCTTTCTGCGTGTAGCTGATTAATGTTTCAAGACAATATTTATATAAAAATTAATAATTGCAATAAATCAATCGCTTTATTATCAAATATATACTTAGTATATAACAATTTTTGGTAAAATATAATATCTGAAATGTAACTATGACTATTACTCAACAATTAATCCTCGTTTCACGCAAGTCCCTTATAAATATAGTCATTTTTCTAATTCATAATTTTTAAGAATGGTAGCAACTGATCGACTTCAATTTATTTTGTTTATTTCCTAAATTAAATTATTGAAATAAGTCCTCCGGATGTTTGCCTTTATTTTTTTTCTAGAAACTACAACTAAATCATAAAATTGCTTACGAAAATTAAAGTAAAAAAAAACAGGTAGAATAAATTCCTTTTTACAATGTAGAAAAAAAGAAATCAATTATAAATATCCTGTTACGATATCGCAATATAATTTGTTTAACGTTTACTCCCCAATTGTCCAACTATAAATTTATTTAATAACTTAAAAATTTTATTTTTGTGTACTATGCAAATTCCTTTCAGTGTAGAGAACACGATTCGAAAGCGAACTGATCAAATATTAATAGTTTATAATATCTCAGCTCATTATCTAGTCTATCTTTTAATTATCTTTGGGTCATATATGCCATATCATTTTCTCATAATGTACAGTTATTATTAACAATTAGTAAATTGGTTTTTATTCTTGTTTTTCTTTTCAGGACAGGATGACCTTGGAACAAAGCACGTGTCATCGAATTCATGTTCCGGCAGTGGTAGTGGTGGTAAATTAAAAAGAGTTCGAACAATATTTACAGCCGAGCAGTTGGAACGTTTAGAAGGCGAATTCGCACGCCAGCAATACATGGTTGGCCCGGAAAGACTGTACTTAGCACACGCTCTTCGTCTTACAGAAGCGCAAGTTAAAGTTTGGTTTCAAAATCGAAGGATAAAGTGGCGAAAAGTAAATCACGAGCAACAAAGTCAAAGACTACACGAATTACATCAACGATCACTCTCTTCCCTTGAACACGAGGACAGTAACGAAACTGGAGAGTGGTAACATTGCGGTATTCGATTAAAAACAGTGATTTTTTTTAACTCCAATGTCCGCGTACAGAAAGTGATATCACATGATACATTAATAAATTAAATAACAATTAATATTAAACCGTTTGTTATTGTATGTTCGCCACGTCATAATTTTATTTACGTTTATTCGTTTGAATTTTAAAGATTTAATATTATTGACGGTATTTGATATCTGTTTTTATTGTGTAGTTATTTTATAATTTGTCCGAATATGTCGTTTTAAATTTGCAACGCATTGTTTCATAAGTACGTTTTTTATACCGATCTATAAAGCAATTATATTGTTTCTTTAAACGTACAGAAATTAGTACCATTCTTGAGAGTCAATCTTCTGGAAAATAATATTTCTTTATTTTATATTTTGCTAATCTTTATTAAAGAATAGCATTATAATTATACACAATTAGAAGTTTTATGTGAAAAAGACAGTATTTTTGATTTAACCCTTTCACTGTTTTTCTCAAAAATTACGTGTTGTATCCTCACCAATTAGGGACGTATAAATATACACGATACTTTTGATAATCTTATCATAATTAATATCGTTATAACTATCTAATCTTATTGTACACACGGAATTCGATTTAAACGTCATATCATTTAAAATAGACAATCATTGGCCACATTAATTTTACGTGAATGACAGAAAATTGTTAAATTAACTTTAATGGAAGGTAGTAAAATGTTATTTTTATTTTACCTAATAAAATGTTTATAAAATGGAAAATATTTTGTTTGATATAAAACTGCCAGAGTAAACATGTTATAATATTGTTTACAAATAATGATGAATTCAAATATTTTAATATTCAATAATGCAACGTCCCGAAAAAAAAAAATTCTTGCGATAGAAGTAATAACTCAGCGTGTCAGCAGAACGTATTTGTCATCACGTTATTGGTTTAATAACAAGCGACTCTATATCAGTTACTTTTTTCTCTTGTTGCATGCATTGTTATTATCGTTCTCGTCACTGGTCACTAATTCTTCTTATCTACCCTAAATGAAATACTTGTAATTCTTTGCTTTCGTTCCACATGCGCAATCAAGTGGAGGGTTATCCACTTAACTGTCGAAGGGACTACCAAATGGGGTTGACATCAAGGGTACGAGTAAGATATATATGACATAGAATATCATTTGTTGCGTAATAGAGCATATTATCAACGCTTATATGAGCTGCCAGCATGTGTATTTCGCCGTCAAAAAGCAAACTGCGTCGTTATCCATGTCACATTTGAATTTTAATTAATAACACCCAAATTTTTGTTTGTCACACTGAAAAGAAAATCAATAGTTGCAATAACTAATGGTGACTAGGTGAAAAATCAAAGATTGGTTACAATACCCAGGAAAAATTAGTTGAAACCAAATATTCTGGTCGGAATAGCCAATAAAATACCTGGTTATCACAATTAGGTGGATTAATTTTTTTAGCCTGAACTAAAATAATTTAATTAAATGAAGATAATATTGTTTGATTAGTCAAATCGTTTAAACTACTTTTAATAATCAAGGAAGGAATAGTTCAAGAATTTTTTTAGTTAAAACAACCAACAATTTTAATTTAGGGTAAATATTCCTAGCACTTTTGATAACTGCAAGTAAACATTTTTCTGAATGCATAATAAACAAATGATATACTTAATTATTATACAAACGAGGAGGTAAATATGAGTTATAAATCATGACTGTTTTTTTTGTCACTAAAAACTTGGGTTACCTTAAGATTTTAATATGGAAGTCAAATTAATTCATACATAATATGAAATGTAGAAAAAATACCTGCTAAATTAAACTTGACTGTTACAATATGCTGATATTGTACTATGAACGTTTATATAAACGAACCAATTCAGTCGGCCCATTGAATTCAGCTTTTTTGATTTTCCTTCAATCAGCTTCAATCAGACATCAAAGCAAAATTCATTGACTTTTATTACATTATATCACGAATTTATGAATGCCTCGATGTATTTATTCGTTATTTTATAATGTAACGTCAATGGTGTTGATGTTTCCGTTATGATATACGATAATAATTTTTAAACAATTCAATTAAATAAATTGATATTATTAATAGACATCATCACCATTATTATTATTCATTTAACTTATGTTCCATGCGATATCAGAACTGAAAAAAACATTTGGACCCTTGAGGATTACGAATTATTATCCTTATATAAAATATATTATAAATAATGTGATTCTAATTCCTGATATATTTTCATGAATAATTTTTAATTTATAATATTTTCAAATATCAAATTACTTTTGAATAATAATAAATATGGAAAATGTATCGAACGTCAGTGTAATATCCACCAAACTGTCACGTTTTTTTCAAACACGTCAAAGTATAATTTAACGTAAAGATACATTATAAAAATCAGTGATAACAAGTTAAAGAAAAACAAATAAAACAGTGGCGGGGGGAGAAATAACTGGCTATAGGAATAAAAGATGCGGCAGAAAGGATGATACGGAATAAAACCGAGTCGAGATATACGAGCGAATTTGGTGCAAACGAGGCAAGCACGGTGGTGATAGCAGTGTAGGTGAATGTTGGTAGTAAGAGGAATAGGTGGTTGGAGAAAAAGAAAGAGATGTACAGATAAATACGCACGTATGAACAGTACGAGACAGCGAGAGGGACAGAGAGGAAACGAAACGGGGGAGATACCCCACAAAGGCACTAAGGCTCTTTTGATTCGCGAGCTAATTGGAATGCCAGGGATGCCATCGAGGATAGAGCAGGGGTTTAGATTCTAGAATCCTAAAGTTCCGGACTGAAGCACCCACCGGGGGCGGAGCTTGTTTCACGCAAGTCTCTAACGTGAACGAACATATTTCGTATGCCCAATCATTTCTTCGCTGCACATTATTTCTTTTTGTGCTTAAAAAAATATTGCAAAAATTATTCTTTTAAAAAAAAGACCCGTATATCATCTTAATGGCAAAATTAAACGCTAAAAATGGATTGATTATAAAAGTTATTGTTAATATGAACATTTAACAGCGATTATTAAATATTAGTGCATGCATTAATATAAATATAATATTTATATAATACATGGCGGTTAAACTGATTTTCATTCATTAATAGATCGATTAAAATTAAGAGTAATCCTTTAAATGTAAAACGATTATCCGCTTAAAATATTGACAAGTGTTTTATTTTAAAGTAAACCGAGGGTATTTTTCAAGTTGAAACAAGCATTGTATTTAATTTCAATAAAATTTTAATAATTTTTATGTTTATGTATGAAAACATTTTCAATAAAGATTTATAGAGACTTATTTCAGTAGATTTTTGTGAATACTGTAAAGAAAATTACACATTATCATTTTCGGATTGATTTGACAATCGTTGTTATATGAATCGCTAAACATATAAAGATATAAAAACAATTAAAGTATTATTAAAGTCAATCCAATGCAGATTCACTATGATAAAATTTGGGATAAACATTATTATACTGTATCTAAAAACGGGGATAAATGACATCTTCTTGTCATATTAAGTACATAGTTTAAAAGAGGTTATGAGAATTGTACAGATTATTATAATCCAGTATAATAAAAATGATTTTGTTTGTATTCAATATATTAACAAGAAGATGTCATTTGTCCCCATTTTTAGATACAATATAATAATTTTTAAGCCAATTTTTTTCTCAATGTAGAATTTTTCCTAAACCTTATAAGATGCTGACAGTCATTGACAACTTTGAATAAACAGAGACATTTTCTAGCTAATTTCTGCCTAATCTTAATTATAAAATACTATGGTATAAATATACACAGTTGAACAACTATATATGCAATATTTTTGAACTGTAACTCATCTGCACGGATTATTGTAAGAATATACTTTGACTATTCTTTATAATATTTTGAAGATTAACAAGTTTATCCCCAATGTATTAAAATGTATAATAAAATTTGCAAGAATCTTTCTCGTTGTAAACGAAACGGTTTTGAGTTTTGATTGGAGTGTTTTTAATCCCCGAAGGCATCTAAAACTGAATATTCGTGAAATATAAATGTCAGTAACATTTCGCCTGTGAAATTCTGTTGATTAAGCTGATGGCTGTGTTTAAAGACCGAAGCCTCTAATAGTATGACTTGGGCTATAAATTGAAATGAGTGTGCTCCTGCAAGCTTCAGCCCGTTGTACATTGCTTCACTCCTTACATTCGCGACGCCTGATGTCAGGCGTTTACCGATTTAGCTATGTTCCCTCGTAGCTTGCGGAAATAAATTTTCCGCGTAAAATTTAACACGAATTTAACATGGCAAATTGAACGTGAAAAATATACTTATTACTTTTACAATCTAACTATATATTTGTAGATATATTAAAAAATAAAAATCAGTTTAGTTACAAATTACTAACTGGTTATATACTTCAATTTTTATAATATTCATCAATTATAATTATAATTTTTTATTTCAATTAATAACAATAAAACATCAAATGATAAATTAACATTATATAATTTTTTTAAAGTGTTGGTTTAGTTGGTTATTAATTATTTCTAGATTGTGACAAATATAATCTATCCTGATTTAAAAAACAAAATTTTAGGTTCAAACATTTATTTATTTTAATAAATTTGGTTTATTTATTATGTGTCAATTATCTGTGTCAAGTTATCTGTAATTTACAATGTAAAAATAATTCATATAAATTATTGTTCATAAAAATTCTCAATCAACAAAAATCAAAGTAAAAAAATTTATTTTCTTTCTACATTGTAATTTTTTGTATAACTTTTTTTTTCATAACCACTGCTTAATTAGAATAATGAAAATAAAGAAATGGCACAATGACTCCTTTTTTAAGGTAGTGCGAGTTCATGTAACCCCTCTCCACTCCACTAGTATAACTTAAATACCATACTACTACTGCAGTTTACTTCGAACCTCTCAGTTTTACGTGAATCGTTAAGGCGAATCGTTTATTTGTGCTTCAAGACAAAATTATGATTAAACATCTGTGATTAAATTAATATTATTATACTTTAAATTATACTTATATATGAAAATCTTGGAGTAAGCAATGAGTTATTGCAGAAACAAATATGTAACCATTTTTACTTATGATGTAAAATTAATTTAAAAAGTAATATTTTAAAATTATTGACATTTTTAAATGAAAAAATTCGTTGTGTCTTTAGAACACAATTTAAGTAGCAGTGTGTTTATATATTTTCCACCATGGAAACAATGCAATGCAAAGCTATTGAAACTACTGAAAATGTCCGACAAAAGTCTAAAAAAAAGTGGTTAAAACGATTGATTCCAATTTGGATTAGAAAAAAGCTGAAAAGAAGAACTGTGATAAAGAGGTAGGTTTTATAATAAAGTAATTCTATTACACTTTTACATTTCAATAAAAGTTACATTTCAGATTTTCTTAAACTATCTATGTGATAAATTACAAAAAAAGATTAAAATTTTTACAAAAATTGTTCTCTCAGTGTACGTTTTTATACGTGATTATAAGTTTTAGAACTTTATTTTTACTAGGGAGAATAAATGAAGAGTATATATTATAGGAAAATGTGAAGCTAACGTGGTAGAATTTTAATTTATTCATTTCATTTAAATATTATACAAAGTTGTAATTATTTAATTCTAAATATCATTTTGAATAAAGTGGAATGTCAAGAATTACTAATAATTTTGCCGTTCTTTGTTAAATATTTAAAAGAAAATATGTAATCAAAATTTCGAAATGAGTTAAATTTAAACAGGAGCAATTAATTGTAGATTTATTTTTTAATATATCAATTAATATCAACTGCTTTATTTAATAGTAAGTAAACAAATTTGTAATAACACATTTTGAACCAAAAGCAATTATAAAGTTGACTAGTACTTATAGCAAAAAATTTTAATGTATCTTTGAATCCCTATAAAAAGTAATAATTTGTGATATTTATTTTCTTTTCAGCGTATATATGAAATACACGCAGAAAAATAAACAGTTAATTTGACCATAAAAAATTGGAGTCCAACCCCAGAAGACAATTTATGAACATAATTGTGATAAAATATGAAATAAATGCTAAAATAAAGCACTTTTTTCTATAAATTCACTGGAATTTTTACAGATTTATTGGAATAAATGCTTTATTATAGTATTTCTTTCACAATTTATCATAAGAATGTTCATAAATTGTCTTCTGGGGTTCGAATCCAATCTTTTATGGGAATATTCACTGTTTTATTTTTCTGCGTGTAGCATATAGTGAATTTGTATTACAATTTTTTTTCTTTTTATGTAATCAATTTTTTTCATACCTATAATTGTTTTGTGTCTATTAAAATAATTTGTCATCTCATTATTCGGTATATTAAGAATACTTATTTGTTAATACCAAAAGTGAACATGATTATATTTGTCAATAGTCTCTTTTCAAACGAGCGATTTTTTAGCTGATCCAGTTCGTATTAATGAATATACTTGACCTTTTACCTTGCGCCAATGATCGGGTTAGAAAAATATAGTATCGTTTGAAATACTTTATTGATTGAAATCAAATAAATCGCGTAATAGGAAAAGTAATAAATATAAACTTTATATTAATTATTCTCCAAGAATTTAAATACCAACAAATCAAGATCAATGTTTTGGTATAAGTATAAAACACTTTTATTTCATTCCCCGGATGTCAACACACGTGCACGAACAACGAGACATTGATTAAAGTTTTGTTGGCAGTATTTGTGGTTCATACACCGTAACATATCCATTAAAAATAAGTAAAGAACTTGCCAATAGGATATTACAAAATCGAGAATTATTTAAATTTTGCTTATGATTTTTCCCATCAGTTAAAGATAAATTGCATAAATATTTAATGAAATTTAATTAAAAACAATTGTTTTTCAAATTACGATATTAAATTTATTAAATTAATAAATGATAGAATGCCACATTTAAAAGTAATATTAAAATGTTTCATAAAAATTAAAGAATAGGGGAAGAGTAATTATAATTCAGTACGCTCGTTTTTACAACAAAGTAATTATATATATTATGCAGTTTGAATTGTTAATATAACACGTACGCGGAGGATTATAAAGCTTTATCATTTTGATATGTATAAATTTTTATTTACAATAGAATAAACTTATATGTGTAAAAACTTACACACTTTCATTTGCTTTTATGAAGCTGCTTAAAGTATAAAAGGTGCTTCATGTTACTGTATGCTAATGCTTGGGTAAATTGTCGTGTGCACCGAACGTGAACACCACAAACCCTATACTTCGTGACTCGAATGATAGCCCACGGAAACTTATTTCCGTAGTTTGTTTAGAATATGCTTTATTATATCCATCTTTAACGTGTTAACTAAGTAATTATTTTTTAACAGTGAAACAAAGTAATTTATAATAATTAAACAATAAATCTTTTTCTCGTGAATCAAAAATCTGTAAAAATTGTTTAAGAGTAATAAAATAATTCTTTACTCTAAACAATGATCTATCAACAAAATATTGAAATAAAATTTAGGTCGACAAAATAAATTTTGCTCTATTATAAATAAAGTATTATTATTTTGATTGAAAATGTCGATGATTGCAAAATATTTTTAATTGTTAGTTTGTTACGAAAAGTGTACTAATTTTATTTTGATATTTGAAAACAATTTATCTGGATTGATGTATTTTTATACGCTTTCAATCGTAATTAATAATATAAGAATATAATATAAATTAGTTATTATATCCCAGTAAACGAGAAATTTGTAAACATTATTAAATGTACAAATCATTATTAAAACATTTTAGAAGAATTAATTGTTTAAAAAGTTTAAAAAATAAATGATTGAAAAAAAACTTAATAACGATTAATACATTCAATAATTTATAACAATTTCTCGGTAACTGGCATATTTTTTATACTAATTAAATCTTTTCCATCAGCTTCTCCTTTTAATTTTAATAATCGATCCACTGTATTACGTATGACATTTTTCATTATTGAAATATTCAATCAGAATCTCAATAATAATTAAAATTATTGAATATTTCTCCGAGTATAAAATTTAATTTATACGATACAATAAACAATTATAAGACATTGAATGGAACTAAGATAAAAAAGAATATTGAAACATCATGCTCGAGTTAATTAATCTTGGGTCAAGTTCATACTTCGGTCAGCGAAAATAATCATGGTTTTCAATTTTATTGATTACATTTCTCTGCTCTTATGATCGTCATATTTATCTGCCGTATTAATTGTCGATAAACTAGTCTTCTAGAGTTGCCATGTTACCTACTACAAGTCTGTTCTATCCTTTATTATAAGAACTCAAGGTTTACCTTGCACCGACAACCAATAAAACATCAAGTATATTTTATTGAAATACTAAAATTACTGCACATTATTACAAACTTGATATTAACATTTAATGAATTTAAAAATAAAATTCTAGTCAAAATAAAGTTGTACAAAATTAACATTAATGATTCAGTATCTAATTGGAGTTGAGAACTGAAATAACATTATATTCGTGGGAACATTATCATCCAATAAGACGTGTTGCCGGTATTGTAAAACTTTGAAGGTACGCGAGGCGTAGCCGGTGCGAAGCACTGACAGTCAATGTTGATTTTCTATCGAACGACATTCAAAAGTGAGTTAGTGCTCGGTGCGATCGCGATCAATAGCAGAAAACACCGTGAAAATTACCCGCGCAATCATGGACGAGGAACAAATGTGGAAAAGTACATACGATAACATCGTACAGGAGAAAGAGAGGATAAGAAAAGAAGCTATGATGAACGATTACCGCCTTAGGTAAAATATTTTACTTTCGCTGTTGCTCACTCATATATTTATAGATGCAAAACAAAAAAATATCATCGAGCTCTGGAATTGCAAATAATGCTTCGTTTTTAACGGGAAGACGACACTGGCAATTATTGATAATTCAATATAAAACACTTATGAATGAATCGCTCGATATAATTATGTTTAATTACCGGCGAAATAAATGCATCATTGAGCATTGATATACAATCGTCCTTGGTACTTAATTGCATTTTCAGAGGATGAGATTAATGTGGAGTGAGAATAATATTGAAATTGTAACATCAATTGAAAATTGTGCGAAATGAAATTTCGCGATATAAGTGGCCGAAATAACTTATAATTAAACAATCAAACGTTATTGTTTAATTTTAATTAAAATTAATTGTAACGATTGTATAATGTTTGGTTTTTTATAATTAATCGATGAACGTACTTTATTATAATATTCTTGGAAATAATTCTGTAGCAGACAATGTAGAAAAGTTCCTTTTTGAAATGACGTAAGCGTGAGTAACTGTCACGATCTTACACTCATGGCTATGCGTTATTATGCATAAATGAACCCCTCGAGTGGGAATAAAATCTGATTTAAAGAAATTCAATTTTACTTTATGCCAGAGGCTTGTAATCATTTCATATTTTTTTCATACAAATTTGTAAAATACACTTTTTTATACTGTTTACGGACTAATGAACTTTTTTTTTTAATTATCTAATTTCAGTTATGTACTTAGTAAATATATGTGATTATAATAAAAATATTTGATAGAATTATCGTGGAGTATATGATAATAGATCTTTGTTATGTTTAAATTCATAGTGTTTTGAAATTCTTCTGATGAATATGTCATTAAAGGTGTGTCCAGATGACTTGTTTTATTTATGAATTCTTAAAAGAAACTAGTTGCATTGAATTAATGGAATTTTTGCGAAAGATTTTTTTTTAAATTGAACTACCTTGATAAATGAAATTAATGTTATTATTATTATATTGTTGAAATTATTGTTATTGTATGTGAGAATAAAATTAATTTGTCATGTCATAAAATTTTATATAAAAGTAATGCAAATATATTGCTTGAATGTATTAAATATTTTATTTATAAAGGCAACAATGCTATTTTGGTAATAAATTTCAAGCAGTAAGGCATGATATGTTAACATTATTTCCGTTTTAAATTTAAGCATTTTAATTGAATGTAAAATTTATCTTTGTTTTTTGTTTGTTCTTTTTTTAAATTTAACTTTATTATTATTAGATCGATGTATCAGCATACCAATAAAATAAACATGTTAACAGTAAAAATATATACAGCTAAAAGTATTAATGTGTCAATAAAGAACAAACATTGTATTGAGAATACATTTAGCGTTGACGAATGATCATTAGTATTGCACGTATGTTTCAAAACGAACATCTTCATAACTCATTCATTTGCATTTGCACATTCAATCAAATTGATCATCAAGCAAAAGAATGTAAGGTTGATGAAAAATTGTAGTAAAATAACATATATTGTTGTATATTGTTGTACAAACGATACCAAAATAAAGCCATTAATAAAGATCTGGTTTCTATCAACAATAAATAAAATATGACCGCAATGCAGCTTTTTACTATAATTTTTTTCTATTTTTTTTAAACAGCTGATAATTGGTACGAAAAAACGCGTGATACTTGTTATTACGATAATATCCTGTTCAATAATAAAATTATCTAAAATTAATAATATTTACAAATTGATTAATTTATTAACAATCTCTGAAAAAAATTTATCGGCGCCATTGCGAATAATCAAAGTATTTAGTTTACTGAATAAATTTGTTTCGCGTAAATTGAACTATTTTTCTTGACTGTCTCTATGCAGTTTATGGCAGTCAAAAAACGGGGCCCTTCGACCCTTTGAAAAGAGTAAGAAAATAAACACTTGTAAGAAATAAAGATTTAAAGATAAAAAAACGTGATTTGTGTCGTACCTTCTTGTTTTTGTCATATGTTTAGACGTTTGTCACACTTATTGAGGTTGATTTAACACAAAGAAATACCCAGTTCCAGGTCTTTCTTCCGGTGTATATATAGTGAGTCACTAGCATTTTCCGACTTACCTAGAACAAAAAGTAATAAACAATTTTTTAAAGAAAACTGTGTTTACTGAAATTTTCACATGCATTGTAATTGTAGTAATTTGAAACAAAATAGTTTATTCTTAAACAAGTACATTGAGGAGAAAGTTTGATAAAAAATTACAACCTCGAGAAAAAAGTACTAATTTATTTTCGTGATAAATGGAATTCCTGCTGAATAATCGAATACAATGTTTCAAGTTATTCTGTAAATAACTTTCAATATATAAAGGATGTTTGAGAACTATTAAATTTTAGGTTCACTAATAATATAATTAATATAATACTGTGTAATTTTGAATAGTAATTCAGAAGTACTTATTGAACAAAACGTGCGGTTTATTTGTATTATTATAATTAATAAAATAACCATTTTATATGAATGCTTTATAAGAATTGGACGTAGTTTTGAAATTAGAAACCAACCACCATTTTTTTGATTACTAGTTTTCTATTACAAATTGTAACTGAATATGTGTAGTTTATTATGCAAAATACAATGAATTCTATGCTATGAAGTGATGCTCTCTGTTCAATGTTTGGGATAATGTGGAATTAGAATTTTATTTGTAATGTTTCGCTAAAGCAATTTTTAGCTCAAATGTGTTTTTTTTTGAGTTTGTTCCATATTGCACAACTGCGTCCAATTTACTTAAATTGTACACGAAGAAAAAAGTTGACCCAGTGTATTAATTTATTTATTACAACCTTTATTAATACTACAAAGCTAATACTTATTTGTGGTAAAAAAAAGAACATATTTAAAATAGCCGGAAATTATAGCTGGGTGAAAAAACGGGTGTAAAAACAACTTTTATCTAAATAAAAATAAAAATTTCCGATACCTGTCCTCGTGTCAAATAAAAGTTACAATTTTAATTTGATCAAAATTTGATCATTTTGAGTCAATAACATAAACACGTTAAGGTGTCAAGTAGCAGTTAGATTATTCAATCTATTAAGTAATCTATTAAATAATCGATTGCACACTTCACAAAGCTTCTGAACTATTAAAAATAGAACAAACATTATAACAGTTATATTAGTAAGTACAAAATTGTAATGTTAGTATCTAAAATGATTTGAAACTTCGTTGAATCATTTATTAGAGGGAATTTTTATGTTGTTACATACAAGAGGTAACAGGAAAATATTATTTAAACGTTTCTGATAACAGACAAAAAATCGTTATTGTCGCAATTGCTCATAAAATTTACAAAACTTTTATTGAATTATGTAAATTTTGTATAAATTTATAATTCTAACACAATTATTTTACTTTGCAAATGCGTACATTATGCCGATATTATTGTTTTTGCACTTTGAACTATCTTAATCAGCGAGTTAATTAAATTTCCGTTAACCCATATGATGCATTACGAATTTCCATTTGGTAATCCCTATCCTTTCGGATTTTCCTTAGTTGTTATCTTGAATCAGCAACTGGGACTCAGTGTAGCTGTAATTGCTGATCTACAACAACGTTGTTAGCTCTAAGAATGCTATCCCCAATAGACTTTGTTATGATTTAAATAAATTGAAACAAACAAATAGTATATACATATATATATGTCTATTTTAAATTATATAATAAATATTTAAAATTACTTTTTAATAAAATGCCTTGTATTTTTATAATATTCCGCCTTAAAATATTATTCATAATACAAAAGAACAATATGGATAATATTTCTAATATAATTAATCTATATGTACAAAAAATATTTCAATAATTGTAACTATACTTTATAGCACTAGTAGAATAAATTTCTTGCCTTAATTTTTTGTATAGTAAAACTTGCTGGAAATATATTAAGAATTACAGTATTTTTTCCCATTTTATAGTTAATGTATAATTTTTTTTCTAATTGTACCACATACACTAATAAAGTTTACCAAAGCAAACGCTATAAGATGATTGATTTTTCTACTATATTTTGCAAAGTGTTATTTTACAATAAATTTATATGTAAATTGTTTACTTTACTCGAATGAAACAATGATATAGCAGCTACTAAATATTTAAGATAAATAAAATAATAATTTTTTAGGCTTAGTGAAGGTGCAAAGTGTTTCGATGTATTTGGATCGATGGAAACAGAAAATACTCCTACTGATGTTGGTTTAGAAGAAGCTCCATTACCTACGTTAGATAATGAAGCAACCGTCACTGAAAATATTGAGACTGAAACTGAAGAAAATCTTCAAGATTTAGAAGAATCCACTAACGTTATATCCGAAAGTTACACGTCCATCGAAAATTTTAACGAAGAAGATGTACTTAAAATAGTTACAGAAACCTCTGGATATGATGTAAGTATAATTTTACCTAAATATTTTTTTTTATTTCGTTATTTTTTGTTCATTTATTATTGCACCTGCATTGAATTTGTTCACTTTATTTATTTTGCCTTTTGCTATTTGTTGCATCTTCAATCTCAGCACAAAATATAAATTAAATATTAATTAGGTTTCATTCCTAATATAATCAACATCTATTATATATGAATTTTTTATTAAAACCAGAAAATAGTAGATGGTATCATTACAATTAATCAAATAATCATAATTATATTAAATCAATACAATACTCATTTAATTTTAATTTGAATTACGCAATGATATTTTTGTTAATTTTGATATAATGTAAAACACAAATAAAATTCGTTAAATGATAAATTGAACAAAGTATAAGGAAACGTGTTACAAGATAATTTAATTACCATTAGATTCTTTGATTTGCTCCGCACATCTGCATATAATCACTTTTTATCTTAACGCATGTCAAACGATGCTTTATTCAGACAGATATGTAATCTTGTGTAATTTAACTACACATCATGAAATCCTTATGTTCTTAGTTTTGAACTTTAAATCAAATAAGAAAGATGTTTTTCTTTAAAATCAAATTATTTCAGACCAATTTGCTATTTATTTATAGTACGATTTTTTTATTAAATTCCTCGGACTCGGCGTTGATAATCTTTTGATGAATATTCAGGCCCCCACTTTTCCATTCTTCCTTACTTCTAACCTAATCCTTCTTTCAAATCCTTCAATTTCCTATCCAGTTTTCTTTATTATCACATTCGACGTGATACAAACATACAAACATAAACACTAAATAAATATTACATGTATTATCTTTTTTTTTATTTACTGAACGGAGAAAGATTCGAACTTCAAAATAACGGAGTAGTTCAGAATTAGAAAAATAAGACATGTATAGTGTACACGAAAACGAAACGTTTGACGTAGTTACCAGTGTCCAACAGTCCGACTCGTTTATTCCTGGCAGTGTAGAGCAAAACGTTGCTACGATACAATCTCTTATTCACATTTCGTTTTTCCAACTTGACTTTATTTTTTTGATTGAATGATTTTTCATTTTTTGACGTCTTAAGTGACAGTTGTAGAATAATCCTGTGAAAGAGTGCCTTTGAGAATTTGCAAAATCTTTCTTCGCGAAAGAATTGGTATTTTAAAATAATCCAATGTGATGTGTTATTAATTGTTGGGTGATAGTCGAATGAAATTCGATTCTATGTTCAATTTAATTGAAGCAAATGTTCCATGCAAGAGGTGCCATTAATTTTAAAGAGTTTCGGAAAATTTTTTCATTCTGAATCCGAATCATCGATTTACAGTGCTTTGAGTAAAGTAAATAAACAATTTCTTTTATTTGTATATTTCAATTTGACAATCCATGCGAACCATTGAAGTCATATATGGACATTTCTATAAATTTTTAATTACTATAGAATTTGGGAAGGTTAACGATTCATTTCTTGCTTGGTATCGATTATTTAAGAGTACGAAATATATTTGCCACTGTGAAAGAGTAGCGATCATTTTTTCAAAGAATTAAATTTGGAAAATAAAATAAGTGTGGACATTTACGTTTACTTGACTGTTTCCAATTAAAAAATAAGTAGAAATTATTGTTAATTAACTATTAAATAATAACAATGTTATTATAAACTATTGGTTAATACGAAATTAATTAAACTGTCCTTTGTACCTGGAAATATACTAGTTGTAAGCATCATTAACTCGTTTCAATAACATTAACAAAAAATATGCTTCTAATAATTATTTTTCTATTTAAGAAATGTAAAATTTCTTTGAATCTTTTTTAAAGTAACAAGTTATATTTTTGATCTATTAAATTTCAAGTATATTTTTAGAATTATCCCATAATTTTAGATTACTTAATTTACATGAATTAAATTTCAAAGTGAAACGTATAATATAATCGCATTTAATTCTTTGATGAACTAAGGGTTTTCAAAAATATTTTTTCCTAAAAGCTAACGTACTGTAAAAATGGATCAAAACCATTTAAATAAACGTTGCATATATAAAGAAGTGTTTGCATTTACAAATACTAAGCTTTTTATCCATGAAAGTGTTAATCGAGATTTTAGTACTCGTGTATTAGTCATATATGGCTTATGTAGGATTTAGATTAAAGTTATACAGAAGTCACGCACTATAAAAAATTTTCTGATTAATAATTGAAAGAGTTTAATTGTATTAAAAATTGGCAAAACGTGTATGTAGAAGTTCTATATGATAATTGTAGAACTTGCCAGTAAAAACTCTATATGGCTTATTCATGAAATTTGTACAGAAGTTTAAGCTAAAGAACCATATAGCTGCTGTCAGATATAACTGAATCTGCAGTAGAGTTTTATTAAATTTGAATTAAACAGCCGCAGTGTTTGCCACATGAGACTCAATTGTGGCTTCTGTTGTAACACTGAAATTTTTCAACGTGAACATAATGTGGAGTTCTTGCTGTGTTGACAATTCCAGTGTAAAACTGAACTCTGTAACTGACTGTGCTATTCTCTTTTATATACAGTCATAAATCTTTTGGTATAAACGAAAATATTCTTTACATATGGTTCTTCTGTAGTTGTATTCATGCCAATCGTATGAATGAACTACATGTGGCAAAATATGTGATACTGATATTATTTTCATTCCCGTTAAAAATACACTTAATATTTAATGCTTTGCAAATTTGTATTCCCTTGCAAGTGGTAAAAAATTAAGTATATTAAAAAGAGGAACAAAAATGGAAGATTATTGTATTAGACTGTCAGCACGACAGAATACTATTGAGATTCGATATTGCTTATATTTTTTTTGGTATATTTCTGATCGTATGTTAACGAATAGTAACAGACGTTTTAAATAAACATAATAAATTTAAATGTATAGCTCATATAAAAAATTATTTAAGCATTATTTATTTAACGAAAAGATGTTTTGAATTTGAAAAGTTAGTTGGTTTTCTTTAAACATTAATATTATTTTTATCTCGAAAGAAAATACGTGCCGACTTTTTTTTTCTACTTTACGAATTTCTCAATTACCGTTGAAAATACCTCAATCCCATTTATCTCACCAATTAGAAACGTTTTAAATATATCTCTCATTCAGTGAAACCACTTTCTGCTTCAATTCTGACTTTATAATATTTCAAGAATACAAACTATGTTGCGACTATTGGCCATCTCTTATGTTTTTTTATAAATTAAAAATTATCAATGATTGCTGTGATATACAAAACGATGGAAGGGCACTTCTTCTAAAATGATGACCGCACGCGAAGGTCACGTAAACGAGGGTAATGTTGGAAGTCAAAATGAATTGTCTTAAGTTAACGGTTTGCAAACGAATAAATTAATGGCATTTATTGGAAAGAAAAACAAGACGATGGTTGGTATATCGTTCAACACATGAATGAGTTGGCATGGAGCCGAGTCTAAATCGAGTTGACATTAAATTATGTAACATCAATAGTAAAAGTAAATTGCTTCATGTATGGCTACAAACAATCCGGAGATGAAGTTAAGACTTTAATGCATGAGATAATTCTCATTGAAATGTATATACAAATACACACACGTTCGTTATGCAGGATTATTATTATTCCGAGTTAGTTGCAATAATATACAATTTACAAATGAATACAGTAATGAAGTATACAATTAAGTGTAACTATATTTCGGCACATCTTTGGATAATATATTTATAATGTGTAATAATAATAAAGAAGCAATATAACAAATTGAATGCGTTATATTTTGAATTTATTTCATTGAGTTGCAACATTTTTCTCGGTGAAATAATATTCGATTGAATTCTTGCTTTTAAGAAATGTTTATGAAGAAGTATGTTCGTTCCCAAGCACAATGAAATTGTGCAAACGACTTAATTAAAGTGCCATAATATCTCAGGATTTTTTATTTGTCGTGATTTTCCAAAGAGAAACTTGAAGGCACTAATCAAACACCTTATAACTTATGTAAGAATATTAAAATCGATGTTTCATTTAATTTTTTCTTTACATTAGTCTGGACTTTCTGAGTGCACAAAAATTAAGTATTATTTATTATTCCACATGGAAAAATATCAGTATCACAGCAAAAACCACGTGTGGGTTTTGAATAATATTTCATAAAATGTTACCATAGTATTTCCCACGGGTGGAGTACGTGTGTCTCTCGACTAAATTCCATGAGTAAGACTTATATGGCTAATAATGGGGTATTAAAATAATGTTCAAATGAATAATAATATTATATATAATAATATAAATATTTCTACGAGTACAGGGTAAATATATGAAATATCTATATAATTATTGCAAGTTTTGTTTTTGTATTGTTGACTTTAACTAATATACAATGAAACTCTTTAAAAAGTAATGGATTACTTTATTGTACTTATTACATTCATAAAGGAAACGTGCTATTGAAAACAGAGAATTGTACGCAAAATATCAATTCATGATTTAATGATACTGAGGGAATAAGTGATAATGGTTCAGCCAAATAGAAACATTAAAGTGTTAAACGAACCTTTAAGTTGGAAAAAAAATAAATTTAGAGGTGCTACGAAAAATGAAGTCGAACAGAGAACTAGAGCTCGTTTACGCTCAATGACGGTGAGTTAAATATGCTTTAAAGGAATTATATCAGTTATATGGTCCATGATCGCTTTTTATATTTGATAATATCAAAATAAAAGTTGACCAATATTGACTTGAAAGTATAACATTAGTTTTAGGTGGAAAAAATAAAAATTGCTGTATATACTTAGAGAAATTTGATATTCTTTTATAAAAGAAGTATGCTATAATTATATATTATGTATCAAGGGCGTTTACGTTATACTTTTTACATGGCGTTCAGTAGCTTTTAATATCTAAGGCGCGTTTTGCCCCTTAGGGTGGAAACCGCGGGAAAAAACGGTGCAAAATTGCAAAATTGTAATAAGTAACTTTTGAGGTAAAAAAAAAAACAAACAAACAAGAAACAATTTAATTTTTTGATTTTCTTTAATAATATTCAACATTTCTATGATATAAATAATAAATATGTGAATATTTTCACTATTATTATTCATTCATTACTGTTGATTAGCTATTTTTTAATATCCTTTTACCTTCCATTCTAAATGAATATATATAAGTTAATATTATAAAAGATAATATTATTTTATAGATATTTTTAAACTTAAATTCATTAATGTAATTTGTGTAAAGTATGCCTGTAATATCAAATTTATTTTAATTATAATTTAACCCCAATTCATATTAATATTTTATATTCATTAATTATTTAAAGCTAATTTGAGGGCGACCCTTGCAGAACTCATAAAAAATTTGATGTTTACTAACGGAGGTTAATAAGCAGGGAAAATTTATCCCGTGTACTGTACTTCTAAATCAGTTGCATTTTTTGATCAAAAATATACAGAAATGTATGCAAAATAAATTTATTTTCTACGTAATAATAATTACAAATTGTTTATAATCTGTTAGTGTAACGTTACGAGATAATTAAACTTCAATACTTTTTTTTTGATAACAGAGCAATTGATTATTTTTGTAATTCATAATTTATGTAATTTCTTCATATTAATAAAAAAAGTATATATTATAACAACAAGCAAAAACGTAATTACAATATTAATTAATAAATATTCAATTATTCTGTTTTATATAAATTGCAATTAAACTGCTGACAAGTAAATTATATTTAAATGGGTCATAATGGCACAAATTGAAATGTTTGTCTTTCGATTGAACTGTTTGCAGTATATTTATTTCATTTAACGGAGTAGAAAAATGAAGCGACGAAAGTGAGGTATACGCTATTATTATTGTCTTTGGAGTGAAATGCCAATCAATCAAGCTATAAAATTAAATGAATATATCGCTAATTGTAAACAAAGTACTTTACATAATTAAACAATTTTCATTTACCATAACAAATTGTTAATTTTATAAACTGAAAAAATTATAAATTTTAATATATTATTACCGTGCATGTATTCTCTATTGTTAATAAAAATAATAATTGATTCAGTTCGATTAATAATACGATTTATAAAAAGAAAATTATATAAATTAATAATACTTAAAAAAAATTAGTCCATGGGTTTTTTTTTTAAATCAGAAAATTTTATGTTTCACTGTTTCGCAATAATACAGATTGAAAACAATCGTAAATGCAGTAAAATACACGAAAATGTTCGTAAATTACTTGTATTCCTTATAAGAGTTAACTGTTCTCATTAAAAGTAGTCCATGCAGTTCGTAAATCGGGCAGCAACACTGACCCTGTATATTGTTTTAGATGTGGAAATGGTTAGTTAGATAAACTTGCGCCTGTTTGCTTTTGCTGAAAATAAGTTACTCTATTTCAAGTCTGCCGTAACTTTGAAAATATCTTGCACGCAATTTAATTGTAATTTATTTCAAATTGTCTTTAGTACAAATTGCATTACGCGACAAACAATACATTAATATTACAATTTAATAATTAATACCTTTAAGTTCGCGACTTACTCCGACTAAAATATAATTAGACTGTTACAATGTTAGCTTCATTCTATTCTCGTTTTAGTGCGATAATGAAATTAGTGTCTGAAAATAGAATACATTCGTCAAAACATCTCGTATCGAAGAAAGATGTTTAAATTTTCAATTTTGCTTACATCCGTGCGATAAAAGAAATGCTACTTTACGCACGTTTCGATCAATTTCCCCGTATTTTCTGCCAAAATAATTGTCCATAAATCGCTTCATTTATCAACATTATACACTGAAAAATAGCTCGGCTGAAAATTATGTTAATGCCACACTGACATCTTTTTACTCGAGAGAATATGATAAGCATATATATTACCATATCTTTCTTGAAATATGGACGAAAGCATTTCAATCCATTATTATGAAGTGAATTTTAGAGGTTTTTATTTATTATTTTAAACGAATTTAGCAATATTATTAAATATATATAAATAATCTCCTGAATCACTCTTATAATATGTCCTTCTTCTTAATTCCATGCGAATTCCATGCGAAATGAAAATAGGAGCTTTTGAATAGTTATAATGCGATATTATTTTTTTAGGTAGAAGACTTGTATACGACAGTTATGTACATGGCGGAGCATCAAATTAATTATGACTATGTCGAATGTACGAAAGACGAGGCGTTACAATACTTGAGGCAAGCGTTCAAAATCGATGACGAAGTGCACGAGCGAATTGTTAACGAGATACAAAATATGGAGGTACGTAAAATCTGACAAACTTCTTTTACGTCCCACGATGAACTTGTTATTTAATTCAAAAACTGATTGCCGAAATTCCTCATTTATTTTTGCAGACGCCTAAGGAACGTCTAAGTGTATACGTTATAAAAGCTTCCAACTTAGTTTCTAAAGACTCGACTGGTTTGAGTGATCCATTTTGTGTCCTTTACTTAGAGTCCTCGCCGACTAAAAGGTATAACACTGCAGTAAAACTTGGTACGCTTGATCCACTGTGGGAAGAATACTTTGACCTGTAAGTACAGTAATTTCATATGAAATTACTAAAAAATGAGGCATAAAGCACCTCGAATGGTTTTCTTACGGATATTTTATTCATTAATTTCATTCAAATCAAGAAGTTATAAGCTATTGGCTCAATGCTTTACTTTGTAAACTAATGAAAAGTTATAGGCGCATTAAAAATAAAGTTTCGCGTTGCACATTTGCAAATAAAAATTGCACGCCCTGTAACTTTTTCGCTCGAAATTGAATTAAATTATTTTCGTTTCACTCAACACTTACATGGAAATCCAATGCTGCGAATTAACGAACTTTAATTTTATGATTTAGGCCACTGGAGGATTTACAAACAGATGCACTTTGCATAGAAGTCTGGTACGTACAATTTTGGTGTTAATGCACCAATGTAGGATTAAATTATACTCAAAAAATATATAAGTGGCACAAGTATACACATCCCTAACTCAGATATATATTCTTAAAAGCTGATAGATATACGTGTACTTCTGAAAGGTGTACGTTTCCTTGTAAGAAGCGTACGAATACTTGAACATGATATTTGAATTTCTATCACAAACATACACTATATTTACACCAAATATCATTAAACAGATATTCTTAAATATTCGCCCATTGCATGCCTTTTATTTTCAGCGTAAATAATAAAATAATGATCATTTATTTTTGACTTATCATTATTGAAATTATAAATGTCCTTTAGGGATTTTGACGCAGCTGAATCCGTGACCGAGAAAATGAACAAGGTCAAAAGCGTGAAAGGTGTTAAAGGATTGGTGAAATTGGCGAAAGAAATTGCTGTCACAGCTACAACGGGGAATTATGACAATGAATTTATTGGCCAGTGTCGAATCCCGCTGCAGGTAAATGTCGAAGAATTGGCACAGGAGAATAATTGGTGGAATACGAATCAATTTGTTTGAATTGAATGCATTGAACGGAAATATACGTTTTTCCTTTGTTTTTAGGAAATACCCATCTCGAACGATGTGGTAATTTATCCCCTGGAGAAGAAGAATAAATCAAAGAAGCGCGGCAATATTCATTTAAAATTTGCATTTAGTATGGAGGATAACGAGCAGGTAGCACTGCAGGAACACAGACACCTATTACGGATACTCTTGTTACACGAACTGGATAATGACCAAAATATCAAATATTGCTGGACGGAGAAATGGACACCTGCGGCTAAAATGTTGATTCATCAACACGGCATTCAACGTAGATTGCATTCATCCAAAGCGAGTCTTTCAAAATGGATTATATACTCTCGAATTCACCAAGAGCGTCCTTTGAGTTACACACTTTTTCACAATTTAATACTCGAATTAATAAGTCCACTCGAGGACAACTTTTTTTCCAACGAGGAACTTAAACTTTTCTGGGATGCTGCGAAAATGCTCCTTCCCTCATGTTTCTATTACATTCAGCAAATTAGAACGTTCTCGTTTAAGGGAAGTGCAACGTTCAATCAGCTTAACGCCGTTCTTGGGTAACAAATTATTGTTTACAAATGGGAAAACTTTTATTGTTGCATCTTTTTTGTCACTTTAATCGAAACGAGCTTAACGTTCATTTCAGAATCTTGTCGTCGGTGTCGCGCGTCAAGTCCAAATTGGCCTGCGAAATAGATTTGGTGTTAAAAAATAAGAGACATTGGTTCAAGAAAGCGGAGGGGGAAGAGGCCATCGATATTAAAGAGACATTGGAACTTATTTTAACACAAACTGGTGATGAGCGGTAAGTAAATATATATGGAACAAATGTTTCGTAGTTACTAGTATATTTGATTAATGTAAACATATTGCGTGGTTAAGTTAAAAAAATTGTATTAAACATGCTTCTTGACTGAAGATATTTATTGATGATATCAAGACAATATTGGTTATGGAAAAATGCTATTTTTCTGGCTAATCATTTGCGTGAATAATTTTCAGATTCGAGGAAATAAAAAATGACGTTCTAAAGGACGACAATAACGAGCTTACGGATGAAGAAAAGGCATCGTGTTATGATAATATTATTACTCAGTTACTCGATGATATTACTAAGTGTAGAAAGATGTACGATGGGCTTTTCATTAAGTAAGTATAATGTCAATATTTTCTCGAATAAACATGAATTGATATTATAAAATTGGACACTTATTTACAGGCACATGGACATATCTTATGCTAAAGTGCTGTACGTTTACTATGCTGGACTTATTACAGATCTCTGCAAGGAGAACATACGCGCTATTAGCAGTCATATAAAATTTGAAACAGAGGAACAGTATCGTTCTTTTGCTAAAAAGTTTTGGAAATTGTACAAAACTTTGCAATGCTATGAAAAGTGAGTTTTTGCATTGTTGAATATTTTGACATTTTTCGTTCTTATTTTATTATAATTTAAATTATCAATTTTCTGATATATTCTTAATTTGGTTACATAAATGCAAATTTATCGTGCCTTTTACATCGATGCAATTTGTATTCGTATCCAAAAGATACTTGAAACGAATTGAAAATTCTTAACTGTTTTTAATTGTAACAAAATATAGAAATCAATCCCTTTATTGATTATCGCGAAATATAATAAAAAATGGGCTCGGCATGGTCGATAAGCTGATTCTAACAAACATATCCTTCATAAACAAAGATTAATGATCTAATGTACTCCTTTAAAATTTTATAAATAGATTCGGCATTGTTCTGTGCTCGGAGGAATTAAAAGAAATGGAGGTACAACAGTTCCATTGTTGGTTTCAAGACGGGGCTTATTTTTATTTTAAACAGTACTGCGAAATGTTAGTTTTGCAAATCGATAGAGCCATCGAAATGGAAACGTTTGAAATTTGCGATGAAAAGAATGTGCACAGTTACAGCATAGTACACCTTTTGGAATTATGTTCAGGAATGATAAATGACTGGGCGGCCTTACAGTGGCCAGACTTCGAAACATCATATTGTCTTATGATGGAAATCAATAAAGTATGATTCTTGCCTTTTCCTCATTCTCTCATTTAACACGTGTTATTACTGCAACGATATTTTCTTTTATTGCAAAAATTTTTTAAAAATTTCACCGATTTATATTACAGCATATCTTCTTTTGTCTGGATTATTACGCGGACAAAATAGTGAATAAAGCCGAACAAGATAAGCAGAGTGAAAACAATAATTCAATTGGCAACGAGATAGTGGATGTTTCGGTAGCTTGGTGCTGCGCGGTTAACAACATTCACTATGTAATGAAAGTATTGAACGGACCATTTAAATACATTTTAAGGGTTAAAGATCTTATTGAGAATTCCAGAGGAAATATAAATGAGGTTCAGGTTGAACGATGTGCGGAATCATTTGAACGATTTATTGATAGCGAAACGGAAAAACTTCTAAGTAAACTTTATGATTTACTCACAGAAATGGCGCAACAAATGGGACCATCCGTTAAAAGGTACTTTCCTTAAGAAAACTGATTACTTTTACCTGAATAATAATTCCATTTTATCATTCAAGGAACTTATTAACTTTATTTTATCACCCGCAGATACTTAATAGAAATGGACGAAGATTCATCTTTTAATAGTCTGAGGAATCTCGAGCATTATTTTAATGCCAACTTTACTGTTTTGAATAGACATTTGTACGAGGAAAATTATGAAAAACTGTTTCAAATTATTCAAGCCACGGTGTTAGAAAGTTTCAAAGAAGTTATTCTAAAAAGTATAGAGGTAATTTCAGTTTTTGTCAATTTTATTAAAAAAATTTTCATTTCTCCACATTCTTCCGACACTTATCAGCAGAGCTATTCCACATTTTCCCTGAACTATTTAGTCAGATGGAAATAGTTTACAAAAAAAGATGAATATATTTTTAAAATGAAGTCATTAATATTATAATGAGGAAAAATAATAGTTTTTTAGCGTTAATTTAATATATAATTATACAATATTTTATGCTCCAAAATGTAAATATTTCTTCTATTAAAAACGAGTATACTTCTTGATTGAAGTAATAATCTTGAAATTATACTATAATTTATAGTAAAAATATTTACTTCTCTAACAATTTGTTGCTTTTACAGAGAAATAAATCATCATCGTATTATAATCAACTGTATAATGCTTTCGAGAAACTTAATGCGAGTTTGGAAATGGATAAAAATGAGTCTTTGGAAGACGACGTGAAACGAGTAAACGATACATTAAGACTTAATATGTCAGAAACCGCGGAACTAATACACTTGCATAATCTCGAAAGATACAAAGAACAAGAGCAATTAGATAACGCACAGTACGGTTTAATTACCATTCAGACATTCTTCATTGATAATTTGTTAAAAATAAAAGTATGGAATGCAAGAAATTTAATTCCAATGGATAGCAATGGTAAGTGTACCAATTATTTTGTTCCAATTTAATTGATCCTCTGTTTTTCTTTTACTATTTAGTATTTCTTGAAATTAAACCAGAACAAATGATGAGACTTAATTTAATAAACGGTAACGTGAAATTTCACTTAAAGTCAATTACTAATCATTGTCGCAATTAGCACTCTAAACTTTATGAATTGTCATCAAAGAATTGCGTGCAATAGAATCGTTGACATTTTATAATGATGAAAAACAATCATTCAAATCAAGGGTTTTAATACCTAAAATTCAACTTAAATTTATCTGTCTAAAATAATTATCATTAAGTTTAGTATAAAGTAATTATAATTTTTTTTTTAATTTTTTGTATAGTTAGTATATCCAAAAAATATATACTTTTTGCAACAAATAATGTCAATATTCAACAATAAATTAAAAAAAGATTTCAAATTTCCTTTGCTCAGTGGTATTAATTTAATATACAAATAAATTAAATAAATATAATTTTTGCAAATAATAAAACATATTTCATGTGCACTGAAGTACATTAAATAAGTATAATTGGTTTTATAGCTATTTTAATAAAAAAACTTTTGCATGTTCATGGGAAACGAAACAAAAAAACTAATCTAAATAACCAGAGGAGGAAGCAAAGTATGTAATTGAAATGAAAGATTTGTATGTTTTATTTGAGAAATTAATTACGATGGCATTATTGTCAAATCATTGTGATAGTGTGGCATTAGATGTCCTTAATAAATTGTTATATATCACTGTGGTACTGGTGACATAACAATTATATAGTTTATAGTTTGTAGCGTTTGTTGACAGGAAACTAATATTAATTAATTTTGAGTTAATTACATAAATTTTACTTATAGTCATCAAAAATATGAAATCGTTTAACACTTTTATTCTTTTTGTCATCCGGAAGACACATATATTTTGTCTTTATTTTTCATCTAATCGTATGAATTATTTTCTATTTGATTAGCACGATTCAGATATGTTCTCGATAAATTTCCAAGATACATTTGTTTACTTGCAATTTACTTGCATTTAGCTGAATTTCGTTTCATTAGAAATTGCCATGAAATTTTCTTCATTAGTTTATTTACCAAAACCCCAGGTAAATTTTCTCATTAGTTTGTTATGGGCATACGTCCTATCTACAGTCGCAAGTGGATTTCTCAAGTACGTTTCCATCTGAACTCTCTAATTAGTTTTGACATGTAAAAGACCATACTAAATTACTTTCAGAAAGTATTTAGTTGGTATTACTAAATCTTAAGTAAATTAATAAAAAGTTTGCTTTGAGCAACTAGGATTTAGTTGCGACGACTAAAATTTAGCAATTCTAACTCCAGTTATGTTCATAAACGTACGTAATTAATTTAAATTTCTTACCGTGGTTCGAATTCTCACAATTAAAATTAATTTTATGTTTGTTCCCAAATTTTTTGTTTATAATATATCTTTTATTTCATATACATAAACATACAAACAAAACCAAAGTTGTATTCAAATCAGATAAACAGACCTAATTTTCGTCGATTAAGTTTAACTTGGAGCGATTTAAAAAGTTTTCAAAATACTTGATGCAATGTATTGTATATTAAATTTGTTCAATAAAATGATAATTAAGTTTAATTAATTTTATAATTAAAAAGGATTTCGCTGTAAATGTATTTTATTCTTACTCATAAATTGATGATTCCCGTAAGAGCATATTCAGCTTTATCAGCAGATCAATAGTGTACAATATTATATGTATAGAGCTCACATCTATGTAATCCGGAAGCATTCTATAATACGTACATCTCTTTTACACTGAGAGAAATATATGAGTATATTTTACTAAGTGTTTTCGTAAAGTTGTGATATATTATCTTTCTTTTAATTAAATACTAATATTATTTCATATATTACGAATTTTTTATTATTAATTACCAAGATCTTGGTAATTCGTAATATATGAATTCGTAATATATGAAATAATATTAGTATTTATTTAAAAGAAAGATAATA
>JABFPN010000214.1:0-59650 GCA_022817305.1 Leptoteleia sp. ZL-2020 | reverse complement strand
TTATAGAATTGTATGCATTACATATACTTAGTTTTTCCATAAATTATTACAGTTACACCTACAGAGTACATATAGGTTCAATACCCCAGAATTTATTGATAAATATACTATTTCATTTTTCTCAGTGAATAAATTAATAAAAATTTTCTTGCAATGATTTTCGAATGACCAATAAAAGGTGAAAAAAGAATGAAAAGATCCTCCTCTATATACGCCAAAGATTAATTCAAACTTCATTACATCAGCGAGATTAAAAACGTGTTCAAAATTTGGCCCTTAAATTAATAATGATGAATGTTTAGACGACTTTATTTTGGTCAGTATACTTAGGGGTTCTGTGCTATCATAGAAGTCACAGATTTCAATTCAATTATAATTCAATAAAATAACTTCACTATTACGTCGTTATAAAATGCCACGTAAATTTTTTTTCGATCGTAACATCGGTAATAAAACAATAATGTATGCATATAGTCGTAAATTTTTAAGTATGATTATTTAATTTAGACACTTCTCTTTCGTTAACAGAAAAGTAAAGTATTTTACACGGTAGAAAATGCTTTTTACTGCGTTAAGTAATTTTTTATATATTTGGATAAATTTTTACGAGACTTTGTCAATTTTCACGTCAATCCACCCCAATGTGTCCGTCAGGCAAAAAATTATCACCTGCTTATAAAAATCTAATAATAATTATCATAATTATAATCGTTTAATACACAGCGAAGTTTATTCAATAATAATCAATCATCCTTACTAAAAATTGTGATTGATGTTTTATGTTGCAAGGATGGCATGTTCAAAAAATATTTAAAAAAAAAATTATTTAACAAGACTGAAGGAAATTGATTATATAAAGATTTATAATTGACCGTTTCTCCACTGGGAAAAAGTAATAGTAAAATTTAAAACATATCATATCCATGTAGGGATATCTCCGAAAAATGAAGTATTTTCCTGTTAACAAAGGATAAAAATGATAATCAAAAAACCAATTTTTAGAATTCTTTGTATTAAAAGCTACCGTATAACTTTTTAATTTTACCATTATTTATAGTAAAAACATTTATTCTTCCAATATGTCCTTAAATTGACACTAAATAGTGATTTATGATATTTCTTTTTTCTCAGTGTCCAATCATGGTTTGTTGAATTGAGAAAAAAATTTACCGCGAATTAGTTACGATCAATGAAAACGACACGATCATTTTCGCGGATATCTCTGAAAAACTACACTTTGTAACGACCGGTAATTATATCACACAACTAATTGTTTTCTCGACTTGCATGGAATTTCTAATTCTAAGTAAATCTATTCAAACGACTTTATAGTATCTATGCTAATGCACCTATTATATGACTCATTATACTCTTACACGTTACAAAAATCACGAGATCTCAGATAAATTACGGGGTTACAAATCGTATCCATACAAAACAGGTGTTCTCAGTCGAATAACATCAGAATAACTAACTTTTAAACGCGGTAGAATTGATTTTCCGATAAAACCGTAATGAACATCCAAACGCCAAAAATACCATCGATGAACGAGGCCAAAAATCGATTGTTGTTTCGAAAATAAAACGGTCGAAAAGGCAGGGGGATGTCGTTGCCAATGCGAGGCGATTATAATTAAGAAAGAGAGCGCTGGGAAAAAGACATCGAAAGAAACTGAAGTTTGGTTTGATTTGGATTGAAAATTTGTTTGGGAATGGAGCGCGACGAGAGCGTAATCTCGATAGGTTTTGTTTAAACGCAGATGCTAGATCGTCTGCGGACTTTTCGTCGCGAAGCAGGCCGCTTCCAGTCTCAAAAGGAAAGAGACAGACGAACGGCGCGCTTGGGTATTACGGGACAGGGTGCACTTGTGTTGGTTTGTTTGTGTCTGCGTGGCTGCCGAGGGAGTGGGAGGGTGAAAGAGGACGAAGTGCGGAGGGGATTATCACGACTCGTGGAGGGATTGTGGGGGGATGGCTTCTGAGTTTGGTTAACGAAAGAGTCGAAAGATCGCGCGCGCGTCGTCCTCGGCTCTTTGGCTTCGAGCGCTCGGCAGAGCTCAGTTGACGCTCAGTTCGGCTCAGCGAGGCCCACGAGAAGAAAGGGGATTCTTTTGATGTGTGTGTATCAGTGCGTATGTGTGCGCCGCATTGTCCCAATAGCGCCTACCTGACCCCTCAGTGCAATTTAACGATCTGACAAGGTTCAACCACGACTACCTGCTCGCCAAGTGTGGATCTATAAAAAAAAAATAATAATAAAAAGCAAAGAAAATAAAAGAAATATATGTACAGAGGCAAAAGGCTTCGATAGTTTTTTTCACCAATCTCGGTATAGTTGCGCCTGATGGCTGTGAAACTAGCAAGACCAAATGTGATTAGGACAGAATTATGATTGCTCCCGAAGTGACAGATATTAGAGATGCACCGGATAAATGTATTCTTATGTTATCAGATGAAGTGATTGTTTAGTGTTACTGGTTAAAGCACGATTGCCAAGTGTGTAACATGTGTAACGTTTAGATGTATAAGCAACAGTACTATAGAACGCGCGACAAAATCCTCGTTACTACTGTTTGTTGACTGATTCGTTTGATATCAGCTTTGTAGTCCATGCTAAAGTGTCTCGTTACTTTGTTTTTTGTTTCAATTGCTCCTGCTGCTGGATCTACACCAATTATATTCATTGGACCTGTCAACGAAACGACTCGTCATTTGTGCACACGTGACACCGTTTGGATCGTGGGATTATACGAATGACATTGCCGTGGATCGTGTTCGATTGATCGCGCATTCTGATTCGCTGCGTGTGATAAAAACAAACAAAAAAATAACAATAAAAAACAATCGAATGTTTTGAATCGCTGGAACCGTTATCATCGGTAATCATCGTTCGGTAACATCTTCGACGCATTTCCACCGCATTTCCCGTGCGGCGATTTGCAACCCTCCACCCGTCTCGACCGCTGTCCTCCCCCCCCCCCCCCCCCCCCCCCCCCCCACGCCTCTCCTGGCACGTCGCGTTCCCCCTCACGGTCGCCCTCTCATTCGGTACCCCCACTTCGGCGGTCTGCACGCGCTTTCTTTATTTACCTTGCGACCCTGCGAACTGATACCACGACCACGACGATGACGACGGAATCGCCGATCGCTACCTGTTTGCAACCGCGACGCCTCGGTCAACGCGTTCGCTGCTGAAAAACCCGCGCTCACGGCGTACTTGTGCGCGCCACGGAAACGCACGACTTGGGCCGCCACCGTAACCTTGACTACGTCGAAATCGGCCTTGTAAAACCGCACATCCATAATCGCTATTTGCACCATCGCCGATCACGTGGCTTGCTCGACGGCGACGCTGTACGACAATGTGCCCGCCGCGCCGCTATGCGGCACTGGCATGGGCCACCCTGGCTCCGTCACGCCAATGGGGACAGCCACCGGAGCGGGGAATTCCACCGGGGTGACCTGGTGGGCCATGATGAACGGTTCCCTATACGAGGACAGTCCGCCGCCCGTAGCCCCGACCTCGTCCCTCGTTTCGATTCAACAGCAATCGTCGACGACCGGCTCGCACCAGCAGGCCACCACACCGACGTCCCCGGGAGCATCGGCATCGGCAGCGGCTACGGCTCAACCACCACCCACGGCGAGCGGCGCCAGCTCCACCTCGCCAAGCGCCTCCTCGGTGGCTTCCAACAGTGCGACCGGGCCGCTCCACATACCCGCCAAGAGACTCACGGCCACCCCGGGCTCCAGCTACGGGGACGTGAGCTGCGTCGAGCCCACCGGCGCCGCGGCCTCCGCGGGAGTGATACGCCACTCGCACTCCTCGTCCGCGGGCTCCCAAGGCGGCTGGAGCTACAGTCCCCATCACCAGGAAGGCCACTACTCGTCCTCGGCCGGAGATTCGCTCAATCATCACCAAGCCTACGGAGGTGCTAACCCTCCGACTTACTACAACCTGGCGGCCGACCCCACCACCACGTCTGGCTCCTCGCGGGACAGCCGGAAGGCCTCCACGCTCAGCTTCTGGTCTCCGGCGACCGCCACCTCTGGCACGCCCGGCTCCACCTCCGATTACAAGTCCTACAACTCGACCGGTGGCGCCGCTACCACAACGTCCTCCACCGGCTCCTCGGGGGCCGCGGGGGCGGCCGACCCCGCGGTCTCCTCTTGTCATCAGAGCTTCTCGCAATCCTGGTGCAACTACTCGCCCTACACCACCGCGAGGCACCACCATCCGGTCGACGCCGCCAGTCACCACCACACGCACTCTCAGGCTTACCTCACTCCCTCGGCGGCCGATGACAGGGGGAGGGTGGCCGCGGCGATGGTCGCCGAGGCCGCCTTTCCCCATGACAGCTACGGCAGCCTCAGGAACTATGGGGCCCCGGAACCTGTCACGTCCAGTCCCTACCCCCCTCCAGGTAAGCATCGACTCTATCTTCCTGTCCACCGAGCTATCCAGCATTCGGGAGTCATCGCTCCCTCTCTCTCTCTCTCTCTCTCTAACTATCTCGCACTCATACACACGCGCCAACTTTCACCAATACTACCGCGGTTCCTTGCAAATAACACGCAGACTCAAACCAACACACGCTTCCGCTCCGTGTTTGCATCATGGGCACCGCTCGTATCATTACGTCACCTTCAATTGACTCATCTCGTTTGCTCGATTTCGTTGACATGTTAATCAAGAATCAAATCTCACGTATACATTCGTATAGTACTCTCATCATCGCCCCATTAAACGTATACTTTTATCAAAAAAAAAAAAAAAAATCAACAACAAATAAACAGCTTTTTCTTCAAAAATTAATAAAAAGTTCATTAGTTAAATTTGCACAACTGCCTGTATTATTGATTTTTATTTTTATTCGGGGCACCGCCATTCAAATGAACAATTCACAAACATCAATACCTTGTTTCCCGTCCCCAAAAGTTGGCGCCTTCCCTCTGATAAACTGACGCACGAGAGGAACGCAATTTGCAAACCAACCAAAGCAAATCCATTTATTAACCGTTGATGCAAAAGTTTGCGCAACTTACGCACACCTCTCAGGGTGAACGATCCTCTTTTGTGAATAAAAAAAAAAAAAAAGAGATCATTTTACTTCGGGTCAGGGTCGTGATGATCGTGTCGTTTGCCTGCACGTGACTCGTCGCCGGTTCACGCGGCACCAAAAGTCGTAAAGTAGATAGTTTCCCGCGTCATAAATTAATACTGAAGTTTTACGCTACTTGCGAATTAATAGTTCCCGAGCGATACAGACAGCGCCGCTAATCTTATATACAATTAAACCATTAATAAATTATACGCAACGATTACAGTTTGCAAAATACACTATGTAATACCGATCGGAGTCGATATTAGAATACAAATGTGGTTTGTTTTGCATAGAAATGTCCCGATGAAGTGTACGCATAAAGTTGTCGTGGAGATACCACTACGACCGATAAACAAATAAGATCGTTAGAAAACATCAGTAGCACCTTGTTTAAAATAAAGTCATCGTTCATTCATGGTCGCTTCGGACCCCCACAACCTTGCACCCCTCTCAATCATTCCCTCTCGCTTTCTCTTATCGAGAGACCCTATAGCTCGTGAAACGTCGCTTGAGCAACAACGAACGGCGGTGGGTTTATTGGCGGCCGTAACTCGTAAAGTCTGGCGCACACCTCCGATCAGCTGATCCGTTCCATGACCCGTGTAGCTTTCCGCTGTTTTTTTTTTTTTTTCCCCCTGTTAATAGCCATTTGCACCCTTCACTTTTTTTCAACTGTAAATCCGTTCGTTTAATCGAACTCTTTAATTTGCAGCAAATTTCAATTACTCGACGTACTGTTAAATTGTTTCGCCTTTAAGTGTCCCCTAATAGCAAAGATTTGCCCCGAGGTATTCCGGAAATATTTTTTTCATCAATATTACCATGTCCGATTCTAGAAAAATTGGACTTATATTTATGGTATATATACATATATATGTACGCAATAAATTTCTAAAATAAAAAAGGAAATTTCATCTACCCAGAATATACTGGGAATATTTCTAAGTTGGACGGTAGAATATTTATTTAATATGTTTTAAATATTCTCGGAATGTATTAAATATATTCAAGACTATTAGGGTTGCTTCAGTGAGAAAAAATTTCTCTGGAAAAATTACTATAGTTTACAGCTAACGAACCTTATTGATCTGATTTATACAAGTCTAGTTATTATTTTAAAAAAATGAATATTATTTCATTATATGAAATGTAATGAAATAATCTAATCCGATTATTTCCTACGCTTACAAGAAAATGTATATAAATCAGCTGGATAAACGTCATTTATTGAAAAATGTAATTTTTCCAAATTTTTTCTCAGCGTAGAACAGATATTTATGGAAAAGTGATTTAAAATTAATTTATATAAATTGATAAGTAAATACTATAATTGTTAAATTTCTCAAATCATTGCAAATAGTTTTAAATTAACTAGCTTAGTTGCAAACAATTATAAACTAAGAAATTAATTACTTAAAAATATACACGCTTTGAAATGTATTCATATAAATGTATTCAATGTAGCGGGCTACACCTGTTCATTGAAATAAAAACTTTCATAGTATGCAAAATTGAGTTTTGTATGTTAATAAAATTATAATGCGTTTCGCAATTTAAATAATACGCCCGTTAATGAATTTTGTTGTTTACTAAATTTAAGATGAAGGTTGCGACATTTCAAGGAGTCTGACAAACGAACGAAAACAAGTTCGCATTACAAGTTTTTTTCGTTTCCCAATAGATGGCAGCCGCATTATCTTTACGAGTTCGTTCAACGCGTAAATACTAGGAAGATCTGCTTGGCCTCGAATGCCTTCGTCCGTTAAGCAGGCTATTTGACTGTCTAGTAAATGACACACTTTTCAGTACAAAGATCTGTTACTGTTGCCGTTAAAAACGTTCTTACTTCTAGACAATTTTTCAGTTTAACCGATTATTTTATATAAACTTAATAAAAAAGACTTAACATAATTGATTCTGCCGTTACACAGCCTTCCAATTTTTGGCTCAATTTAGAATTCGATTGTTTAATTGTAATATTAACTGTAAATTGTGTATTTTGCAATTTAAAGTTATTTACTTATGGCTTTTTAATCAATAATAATATGCATTCAGTGTAATATATAATTCATCAAAGAGAATGTATAATAAGAAAACTTATTGTTAATGTTTACTGTTTGATTTCTTAATTTGCAATGTTTAGAATTAAAATAAATTTACTTTGACTTGATTTAAACTTCTTAATCAAAGGATGTTAATAAGTGAAGTGAATTTAAAATATTGCAATGATTAAAGAAAATATTGATAACTCTTGAATAAATTAAATTTCAAAATAAATTTACTTAAACATTTTTATTCAGCATTATTTACTTTTTGGTATTTATTACAATTTTTTCAAGTAACTGGGTTTAATTTCATGAAGTAAATAATATTAAGTATTAATAATCATTTTACAAGTTAATTTATATATTTTTTATAATCACCATGATTATGGATAAAAAATCCTGAATGAAATTATTAAATTAATTATATATATATATATATATTTAACTATTGTGTACTGTTACTTTTACTGAAAATGATAAAGTTGAACATAATAGGAGAGTTTGTTAAGAATGCATGTTCTCAATCCATCTTCACTTTTATATATGATATTCGTTATAATATTCAGAAATTAGTCAACTTAAAACGAAATTTAATGGCTACGGAAAATTTTTTATGTTACTTTTCTCTTCCATTGGAAAACATTCTTCACAAGGGCATTCTAAGAATTCTGATAGTTTTTTTTTTTCTGTTGTATAACCCACGAAATTTCTACTTTATTGCAGCCTTAACGACAATCCTTTACCTCTAACGTTATTCTAAGATGAAAAAACGTGTACTTAGCTGGGTGTAATATCATAATATTTAAGTTTGAAATTGTGAAAGTTCAGACGGTATATATATCTAAATAAAGAATGTTTATCTTATATTACACATCTTATAAAAATGGAGATTTTTATTTAAATTTAAAATTAAACTGAAATTAAATATTCATAATACAAGTAATTAGTTGTTTAGTATTTAAATAAATTCATTAATAATCCGTTGTGAAATTCTATTTCTGTTGCATTACTGAAATGCTAAGAAATAAAAAAGAACATTTTAATTACTACAGATTTTAACGAGTTTTAAAATATTCCAGAGTTCTTTTTTCAATTATACGTATAAGATCAAGTGAATTTTTATCACATGTTATGATTAAAAAAATTATCTAATATTACTATCCTTTTTATATAAGATACATTATTTAATTCAAATATTCATATTTTTCGTTATAAATTAACAGATTAGTTTTTCTTCATTCATTTTTAAATTGAAGTAAGATATTGTTTATATTGAAAAAATTTTAAGCTTGTAATGTAAAATTAAAAAATAAAGTATTAGTTGTGTAATATTTAGTATTAATTCTTATTTGAAACTAAAAACTTAATTATTATTTTATTTGAATACAGTATATATAAAATTAAATTTAATCTATTAATCAAAATAAAAGTATTACAATTTAAATTGAATATAAAGTATTTAAAGTATTCGAATGAATGAACAGTTTGTAATGTAAAACAAATGTAATATTCAACGAAAAATAACGTTTATTAAAGGATGCGTGGAGAAAAAGTTTATACAGTATTTGAATATTTAAAAATGAATATTAATAAAAAATCCCATCTTTACATTATTACATAATATTAACACAATAAATTATCCCAAAGTGTAAACAATAAAATAAAACTATTTTATATAATATACTCCTGAGACTGTCTCTCTTATTTAATACATTATTTCTATAATAAATAGCTTTTTTATTTAATATTTATACAACTAGGAAAACTCTCCCATAAAATTTTTTCTACTTTTTAAAAGTAAGTTCTATTCTTCTTGGTATTCCACTGATATCGTAATTAAATGTAAAAAAGTATTTGATAATTTGGCAAATTTTTACTAATCTTTATAAGTATGATTTTGCAAACAATCCCCAATGTTCAATGGATTATCAAAATTTCAGTAAATTTTAACCAATCTTTTTTTTTCTTTGACGCAATGTATTCGATTTCGAATAAATGAAATTGATGCTACAGTTGATGCAACCAATTTATAAGCCTAAAAGTCAAAAGTGATACAAATTTCTACTAAATATTTTCGCACAAAAACAAAAGTATTTGTTAACAACCATATTTATGATGCATACAATTTGATGATTAATCTAAAGAATAATTTGCGGTGTCTGAATTAACACACCGATTTGCTTTAATTGTACGAAAGAATTTCAATACAATAAGATTCTTGGTTCAAGTAATTATTGAATTCCATCCGGCTTTGCCCTTCTTGATATTACAATAGGTAATATAACATTGTGTACCCAGTTAATATACCGTGCTAATACAAGGTGCTACATATTAAAGTTCCAAACACATTGCCTTGCTATATTTTAAAATATACGAAACCAATTACTCTTAATAACTGAATTCATAAAAGTCCATATTACCAATATTATGGGACGAAAATTGGAAGAAATACCCTGATGCTCGTAACGGTACAATGGTGAAAAGTTTACGAATTGACAGTTAATATACTTATTACGATGTGTGATGCTAACTAATATAAATTGTCCAACACGTGGTGACATCCACGAGGATCCTGACCTTTGTTAAGTGATTTGCATATTTCCACGTTTTAATGGGCAATAAATTCCTGTCGCTTAGGCAATCGCAACAAGGTAAAGAGACCGTCCGAGTAAGAGGGCAAAGAGAGAAACAAAGGATATGAAGAGAAATGAACGGAGGTACAGCGCGAAACCGAGAGAGGGAGTACTAGAATAGTAAAACAGAACGGTTTATGCGTCTGGTGGTTGTAGATAATATCGTGAAAGGTGATTAAATCCTGTAGAAATGAATTAAAATCTCGTTTGTACACGCATCGCTCAACAATTAGCAACCGAGTATGTGCCATCAGCATAGTAGCAATGTTTAATTATACCGTACGCATACTTCGACATAGGCCTCTAGCTGTTTTTAGTAACGTCTACCAATACATATATTCATCAGCAACGTCGCCAGATCGCACGCGAATATTAATTAGACTGCAAGTGTGTTTAGAAAGCACAATTTTTGAGACTATTTCACTCGATTTTGTAACGAGAAACACACCTAACACTTCCAAGTGTATTTACATTGATAAATGTCAGCTGGGGGAAGTCATTACGTTTGAAATTGAATTTAAATGTAATGCCATAGCTACAGTTTTTCGTACCAACCCGAACGATTTATGGTTTAAAGTAAAAACTTATAAATCCGTGATATTAATGTGAAATGCTCAATTGGAAAATATTGATGTTTTCAAATGTTCCGCATTAAAATGACATTCTTAACAGGCAGAGGAATTAGTGGTGATAATTAATTTTGTTTGCTAATGTTCAAAAGATCAAGTTAATTAGAATAAAGGTTCCAACACAGTAATTCTTAATAGTTTTTTTTCAGTGTAAGTAAATAATAAAGTGTGCATGATTATAAACACAATCGTTTCATGGAGAACATTTGAATTGTAAAACTAATTTTTGATTATGAGACTTATATGTATAAAATTAAATGAGTCAACTGTTGTCTGGAATTCGTCTCTAACAGCAACATGATCTCTAACTGTTTAAGAGTAATTGAATTGTTACACACATTATTACATTACATTAATACGATTTGAATATTTTACGAAAAGTCGAAATTATTCGATCTTATTGTATGTTGCGAGCATACTAAAATAGACAATTAATTCCTTTACTAAGCAAGTAGTGTATAACTCGAATTTAGGATTGATCAATAACTAAATGACGCGAGAAAATTTCCAACCGAAAAATATTTAAGAAGAATTTGTAAAACTAAAATAACAATACATAAACTTTGAATATTCGCACGAGAGATGGTTCACCTTGAGTACCTCCCACCTAACCTAATTTTAAGAATTAATCGCACCGAGTAAATGCTTTGGAAAGAAATTGGAGCAACCGTTGCGAGTTGGCGAGTGAATTCGATAAAGAAGCATTGGTTCGAGGCGATTAAACAAAATTCAATAGGGATGAATATTTCAGGCAAACTAATTGTGTTAAGTGATGTGGGGTTCCTCCCCATCTTCCTTGTTTTCCGCAGGTCCACTAACGGGAGTTGGCGTGGGCGTCGGAGTCGCGGGAATGGGCGTCGGGTGCGGAAGCTCGAACCCGCTGGAGTGGACGGGTCAAGTGACTGTGCGCAAAAAACGCAAACCGTACTCCAAATTCCAAACCCTGGAATTGGAGAAGGAATTCCTCTTCAACGCCTACGTGTCCAAGCAAAAGCGATGGGAGCTGGCGCGAAATCTGAATCTCACGGAGCGTCAGGTGAAGATCTGGTTCCAGAATCGTCGAATGAAGAACAAGAAGAATAGTCAGAGACAGTCCCAGCAGCAGAACAACAACAACAACAACAACGCCAACAACGCGAACCACCACGGCGCCACCGGGAGTCACCATCATCCGGGCGGCACGCACGGTCCATCGAGTCATCACGTAGTGGCCCAGACGCACCACGCGAATGGTTCCACCAAGCATCATCAGTGACCCGTAGCCTTCTCTGGGGTCGTCTTCGGTCACAATCCCCACAGTCACAGCTCCTCGGTGGTTCACGGGGCCAACCACAATCTGGTCGCGGGTCACAGCCATAGTATACATGCACCCCAAACACAGTTGACGCCTCTGCCTCACGCCAGTGCAACACCCATTCACTCTCACAATCATACCTCGCATCAGTTGGCTCACGTGGCTCATCAACATCCAGTACTTCTGCACAACAGCCCCCATGGTCTGGCGGCTTAAAATCCATTCGCGATATTCTCCTTCCTACGCACGCAAGATGAACCCAGAGACATCGAAAGCCTCTCATTGAAATTTCAGGTAGAATCCAAACCGATCTGCCAATCACACACGTAACCCCCTAAAGAACGAGAATTTCGAAACGATGATATATACGTGTATGCGTTGTACAGCAAAGTGCGCGTGTTACCCAATCCCCCCCGCTTGCCAAGGAGGCGGGGGGGAACGAGACCTCAGTGTCGGGGTGGTTTTTAGCAGTGCAATTGTCGCGACTATTTCTCAAGTAATCTGTCCATCCCGTAAATCGATAGTATTCCCGCAGTTATACATATTTAAATTTAAAAATGAAAAAAAAGAAAAAAAAGCATATTTAGTGTCACTTAGTGTTCCCTAACCCTCGTGTATTACTTTGTCTTGCGCGTTGTTTCTGCGCGTCGCAGAGCCTGGGATGAAAGTCACGTTTTCAGCCCGCAACCAATTGTGGATCGACCTGTAGTCAAGGCTGGGTGTAACCGGAGAAGGTAAGACTGTTTATTGGAACGCAATCGGTTTTAGAGTACAAGTTTAAATAATGATAAAATCCTCGGTGAATTTGTTGCGTTCAACGAGCGTTGTCCATCCAGCCTTCTACGACAAATGAAATGTTCAAGAATACGCGATACGTTTCTAACAAACCACAGCATCTAATAAAAGCGGACGGTTTCTCTTATAGACATAAATTAACTACTTGTAGCATAAAGCATAAAATTATCGGAAGCTCTCGCGCTTCCGAAAACGTCGTACTCATTGCCTACCAAGGATCGCAATTATAATACCTTTGATTCTTATAATTGTATGTAAAGAAGAAGAAGAAGAAAGCAAGCAAAGGTTAAATATACCTACCAGTCAGTTAGCGAACAATCGCGCGTACCTCCTTCTCAAAGCTAAGCTTAGACACTTCAACAATTCCTTGCGTTCCGCGGAACTTACTTACATATTTCCTCTGTTACCGGCTCTTCTCGGTTAAACAAAAATTCTTGTACTTAAGTACGTAGGTATACAACATTATTACACTGAATATTGCATATGTATACTGTATATCGTAAGTGTTAATTAGAAGAAATCAAACTTAAGGGATGTGGGGATAGCCGGGGGGGAGGGGGATTAGGAACTGGCCGCGAAACGTGTCCGGGCCTAAAGCGAGCCAAACGGATCGCCACGTCTCAGCGATGCGGGAGGTCAAAGGAGAAAAAGAGAGAGAGAATTGATTACAAGTAGATAAACTTTGATTCAAATTACGCATAACGAATGTATTCGAACAAATTTACTGTTAATGGGGGACTGCCGGCTAGAGGGGACGATCTCGACGAAATGAAGTTCTAAGCTTAGACTGCACCCTTGATTGAAGGTTAGTGAACGAGTAGGTAATTTAATCAATTAATAAATAAAGAAAAAAAAAATATCCATGTGGTCTGTACTACCGACGTTGTACATTATATGATCTTATGTATGTGAGTGCAATTGTTTCTTACGAGCGTTAAGCGAATAACATAACGAAAAGACAGGTTCAAAGAACACGACGAGAAATAGAAGTAGCTCCTGTACGAGTATCATCGTGTATGACGAGACAAAATAATAATAATAAAAAGAAAACAAAAAAAAAGAAGCGAGAGACTGACTAGTACGTTTGTTTCTATATATTGTGTACGTCCAAGGGAAATTTTTTGAAAGCAAATTTGTACGAATGTGTTAAATGATGCGCAGTGTGCGAATGATTCCAGGAGATGTTAGGATTCTCTTAGGCAAATGACTCGGATTAAACGAGTCCCGGACATCTGTATAGTTCTGCCCACAGTACTATAATAGTTATTATATAACGATAATAATATAATATTGTATGAGTAAGAGACAGAACAAAATTGAGATAAATAATAATAATAATGAAACTGTAAACGATCCCGGCTGCGACCCAGTCATCGCGTCAGCTTTTTAGCAAGGAAACAAACAAAAAAGAAAAACCTGTAATTAGTAATAATTATTAAGTCAAAAAGAGGATGTTTATTGTCATTATTAAGGTTATTATATTATTATCATTATTATTATTATTATTATTATTGTGAGCGTCACGTTAATATTATGTTATTGTTTTTATTGTGTGTTGTTTTGTATGTACCTACCGGCTTAATTATTATTATTATTATATTATTATTATTATTATATTATATTATTATTATATTATATTATATAATTATATTATTATTATGAGATGACTATGATGATGATTGATGATAAAACAATGATTCACTCAAACATGGTGTTATTAAATGTGTATTATATCTTAATTCAACGCTGAATATTCTAAAGTATATGGACTCCCCACAAAGGTTTACATTTATAGTTAAAAGTATTCGAGATGTAAACACTTATCTCCCGTTCATCCTTTCATTTCCCATCCTCAATTGGTAAACATTTTTGCAAATCAATGCATCTTAAACGGTATGAGACAAAATGTGATATGACAATTTGTTTTAAATGTATAAAAATAATCAATTGTTTTGCTTATGTGTATAACTAATGTGTATTTTATGTACTCCCTTCACAACATTAAATTTTTGTTGGTTGTAAATAATATACAATTGCATTAAAAATTTTATGTTTAAATGTGCTTTTTTCTTTTTTTTTCTCTACTATAAAATTACCATACATTGATTCTGAACTATACATACTTTGTTATGGTTAACTTTTGTTCCCGAGTTTATTTTATTTTTATCATTCTCTGTTTCAGTTAAATAAATAACACACGTTTCTGTTGCTTAAAATCCTCATTTGTATATAAAGATTTAAGTTGCATTTAACTTGGACATAATTTATATTTCTTATGTTTTATTAATGCATTGCATTACTGTATATTTGTTGTATTTTTATTATGATTGTTTTCTATTTTAATAAAGATTATGTCTAATACTACTGCAGCAAAGTAATGATATCTTCCGAATAATTTAGCATCATTATGAAATCAAGTCATTTATCATGACAATAGATTGACGATTTTATTACCTATTTATTTTACACCGCACTCGTATATCCGTTTTAATTTAACTTTAGTAATTATTTAAATCAAACAAAATGTCAGAAAACATTTGTGAGTGCATTACTGTTTACAATTGATACGCAATTCAATATTATATTAATTATAAATTAATAAATATTATCAATAAATTAAAAAATATATTAAGGCATTAATTTGCAGAACGGATAATTGGAATAAATAATGTTATAAATAATGAATTTATTGTGCAATAAAGAAAATAATCAACCTTTTGTACATACACAGGAACATTTGAACAGTTCAGTGGTTTCATCCTTTTCATCCCATAAAAGTATAAGAGGATAAAAAGAGAAACAAATATGGACTGTTCAGAAGTTCTTCTGTATAGATTTTAATTTTATAATTTTAATACAAATTGATAATACGAATTTCAACACGTTACATTGTTTAAATTAAATTGTAAATATGTTTAAAAGAATTAAATAAATTAATTAAAAAAAACTAAGTATCTAGATTTTAAATGAAAACTTTTAATCTAATTATTATATAATATAAATAATAATCTGAATAGTTTGTTTAAATGCTATTATGAATATATATATATATATTTATATACAAATGTTTTTATCAAATTTATCAAATAAGTAGAACGTTTAGGTATTTTAAACACACTGAAAAACATGTGTTCATGTACAAAAATATTACAGATAAAATTTGATTACTAACTGAATGATGCAATATAATAATAAAAATGCACAATTAAAATTAGTTATCAATTTGTAAAACAAGTAAGTATCTTTTAGGTAAGTATTAGATATTAGTTAATAAGTTGTATTTATATATATAAATTCAAAATTTAAATTACTTTCATGAAACAATAAAAATGATACAGTCATTATCAGTACATTAAATTTGATTCTGAAACTAAGGTTTAAAATGCTAACAAAATACGTCAAAAAAAAAGTAAGATTATATATGAAACAAGTAATTTTTTTAGAAAATAAATTTATTTGAAATATGACGTAATAGAACGAGTAATATTAAAATTATATTTTTAATTCAAAATTTAAACAAAAAAGTGACAACAATAAAAGTATATATTTAACATTTTTGGAAATTCTGTGCAAATTGTTTCATATTCATTTATGTTTTAGAAATTGACACTGTTTTAATCAGGATTTTACTATCAAACAAAAACCAGAATTGTATACACTTCCTTTGTAGTATCACTGACCAACTTTTCATCTCTTTCTTATTACTTATAATTAAAAGGAATAATACTTTCATATTTCAATAACATTATTAGTATAACATGAATATATATTTTGGATAAAATGTTGAGTATTATTTGAAGGGCAAAATTTATTTGATATATTTATGTTTTCAAGTGAAAGTAAATGGAATGGTAAACATAATATAATAACAGAACAAATTGTTTACATTATATTGGCAAGTTCAAAGATTTTGAAAAAATACTAAATAATTTTAATTAAATCAATATTTCATAAATTAGCTTATTTGCATAAAAATTTATGTATAGTTACGGTGTAATTATGTATACAAATGAAAGTGTGTAGATTTAAGAGTTATGTTTGTCATAAAATTTGTGATAATAATAGAGAATTAAACTATATTAACTTTTAAATATGTATACATTTCTCAACAAATATTAATATAATAAATTTTGGTAAAAATTAAAAATTGAATTGATATTAACCTAAAGTTCATATACATTATATATTGCTTTAAATCACACACTACTACAATCATGTATCAAAAAAGCTTGGTTACGTACCTAAGCTGGTGTATATATACTTTCTTTGATTAAGACAATTCGTTCAGTTGTGCACATGCGTATTCACTTGTATCCAAACATTTTTAACCCCAATGATTTATACGTTATAATGAAACAGTTAAGCATTTCCTACATAAAATGAAATTTCAACATTCAATATAATAAAGTTATAAATTAATTAACTTACCTAATGCTTTAATCAAAATGAAAAGCAAATAAATAAATATTTAAGTACATTATTAATTTATTGTTATATTTCATTTTGATTTTAAAGTTTGTTTTTTATTAAATTAAATTGTATTGTGTACATTAAATGTACTGGGTTTTTTACCCCAACACAAGAAATGCTTTGATCCAAAATTGATAAAACTGATAAAAATAAATTGTAAGTTAACTTTTTTTATCTAACAAATTTTGAATAAATATAATTCCTCACATTAAATAAAAACATTTACAATTGCGTACAAAAATGTATAATGAAGTTTCAAGTAATGAATACACTTCTTGATAGTCTGCATTATGAGAAAATATCTATATTTAATTACATAGAAGCATGTCAAAATCTATAAATTTGAATATTTACATGTTTACCCACTTTTTTATATTACATACTGTAAAACAAAGGATGAAATACATGTTTTTTAAATTAGTCTAATAGGAAAGAATAATTTATTTTTCTTGCATTTACAGCAAGACATTGCACCTAAGGTTTAATATTGGTCACTGTATTATAACTTTCTAATAATGAAAAACTGTAGAGGTATAAATAGAGGAGAACCATTCATAAGTGGATTTAGACAACCACAAAAGCGGCAAGCCCCCTCAAGAACAACCCTTTTTTTGATATTAAAGAGTTAGAAATCGTTTCTAAAACACTTTCTATTTATATTATTGACCTAATAGTGGTAAAATTTAACCAAATAAATATCCACAGTTATAATATGTTCTTCATGTAGTAAGGATCCAGTCCTTCACGTTCACCTTATATTTGTAAAATAATAAATAAAATATAAAGTATACGTGTGTCTAAATGTTCAGCAACAAAGAATGTTAATCAATAAACTTTAAATTCCCTTTATATTTTTTTAGTTTGATCCATGGAAAAAAGTGATTTTTTAATTAAATTCAAGTGCAGTGAATAAATGTGAACACATAGTATTTCGTTTGTGTGCAAAATTGTGGATATAATTAGAGTTTGGACTATTTCTTCTTGTACAAAGCGAACAATGTAATTTCCCATCATCATTTACATTGTAAACAACAATACCGTTCTAACCAACAAATTCAAGTTTAAACATTTTTCACATATAAATATTTCACGCATAAGATAGTGGACTCACTTTTAACCGTAGGCCTGGCAGGAAGGGCACATCTCCTCCAATCGTTAATTAGCAGCAGGCCAAATGTACTTATTCGCTTTGTTACACGAAAGATGTCCCACGTCGAACTTTGGACAAAAAATTGGTCGAACCGAAATTGCCGCGCGGCGCACTTGGCAATAAAAACGCATCGACCGATTTATCGACCAATTCATTAAGTTATTCGCGTCAAATTTACTAATTAAAACTGCGTTTCACGAAACTATTACGAAAAAAAAAACCAGACAAAAAAATTTTTTGCGAGGGACGACCGCCATTACGGACGAATTTACGCGGTATAACGGTCGAGCGGGATATGTTTACAATTAACGATAAATACGGTAACCACCGCTAAACACTGAATGTTTTTATTCAAATATAAACCTCAACGTTTGTGTACGTTATTAATACGAATAAAAATATTCACGATTTCAATTGTTATACGTACTTAACTTTAACATATCTACCGCCAACTTCCCTCTTTCTCGCGAATTCGCGTCCAACTACGCGTTTCAAGCGACGTGTAAAATAAGTTACAAACTACGCAATAATTGAATAAAAAATTGTTAAAAAATATACCGTTATGACTAATTAAATAAGTAAAAGAAATTAATGTGATCCTTTGTATGGAATTGGTCATGAAGACACATTCTTAAAAATACATGCAGACTTTAATTTGATTACATTTAATAATTCAGCATTGTCATGTTTAGTTCGTTAAATTATTTGTTAGAAAATTTGATTTTTTTTCTATGGCCCGGGAACTACTAAAATGTGATGTTCCATACAAGCCAATCACATAGTTTAGGGAATTTGATAATAAGGTATAAAGTGAATTTTTTACCCTAGCACGGAAACGTTTGCAATCGAGGCAGCTAGTGTTGCCAAACTATTACAATAACGGTTACGCCATAGTTACTTTTTGAGTGCTTATGGCGTCACTTTTTGCATGCAGAATGCGTTCTTGAACACACAGTTGATACATTAAACAATAAGTTGGGTATTTTTAATTAATTAATGTAACAAATGTGCGTTTGAGAACACATTTTTCATCCTCATAATTTAACGAACTAAACATGACAATGCTAAATTATTAAATGTAATCAAATTACAGTCTACATGTATTTTTAAGAATGTGTCTTCATGACCAATTCCATACAAAGGATCACATTAATTTCTTTTACTTATTTAATTAGTCATAACGGTATATTTTTTAACAATTTTTTATTCAATTGTTGCGTAGTTTGTTATTTATATTACACATCGCTTGAAACACGTAGTTGGACGCGAATTCGCGAGAAAGAGGGAAGTTGGCGGTAGATATGTTAAAGTTAAGTACGTATAACAATTGAAATCGTGAATATTTTTATTCGTATTAATAACGTACACAAACATTGAGGTCTATATTTGAATAAAAACATTCAGTGTTTAGCGGTGGTTACCGTATTTACCGTTAATTGTAAACATATCCCGCTCGACCGTTATACCGCGTAAATTCGTCCGTAATGGTGGTCGTCCCTCGCAAAAAAATTTTTTTTTGTCCGGTTATTTTGTTCGTAATAGTTTTGTGAAACGCAGTTTTAGTTAGAAAATTTGACGCGAATAACTTAATGAATTGGTCGATATATCGGTAGATGCATTTTTATTGCCAAGTGCGGCCCGAGAAAATTTTGGTTTGACCAATTTTTTGTCCAAAGTTCGACGTGGAACATCTTGCGTGTAACAAAACGAATAAGTACATTTGGCCTGCTGCTAATTGACGATTCGAGAAGATGTTCTGGCCAGGCCTACGGTTCAAATTAAATCTTCTATCTTACAGGTGAAATATTTAAATATGAAGGATTTTTAAACTAAATTTGTAGGTTGGAATGGTATTGTTCCAAATGTTACTTGAAACAAATTGAAAACAAGATGCTTAGGACAATTCAAGGTCAAAACTTCAAACAAAAAGAAGGAAATTAAAAAAGCACAAATTGAAGATATGGAATAAAAGAAAAACAAAGTTTGGTTATGCGTAATTTATTTAAGGAATAGCTACTGTGGAATAGAAGGAGATAAACATCTTGCCATATATGAATATAATGTTTACATTTTAATTATTTCTTAGTGCTTTTAACAGTTTGGGTAAGTTTTCATTTATATTTATAAGAGATATTTTTATGGATTTTCTTCTGACAAGAGTTAACATAATTAGATAACCTTTAATAAGGTAAATGTCCGTTATTTTTTGATAATATACTTTTTCATTTATTTCTTTCATATTTATTATTTTATTTTTTCAGCATTGATAATTTTCTATAATATATTTAATGGTTAAAAATAAAACAATGTTTTTTGGATTTTTATAATTAAAAATATTCAACGACAAAACAAATATAGTAGATTTTTTAAATTTATGGAAGTAAATTTATGATTTTGTAATCTGTTTCCATTTAAGGAAATTATCATTTATTAAATAAATAAATGTTTAAATTAGCCATTATATATATCTATGTATTTTGAATCTTTTAGTTCATCTGGAGTATTCAAAATAAAAGTTTTGAAGAGTCTAAAAATATTTTCTTAGGGCCACACACAGTGATTTCGCTGATACTGTGATATTTTTTTCAATCTTATTTAATAATATTTTATTGAAAAGAAATTTATTTCAGGATTAATGAGAAATAAATTACTATAATTTGTTATAATTAGAAGAATATTATCTTACTTAATTTCAAGTAATTAAATATATTTAGATTCATATATTATAATTAATATCAAATATATCTAATTTTTTTTTAAATTTGGGTATAATTAAATTGTATATAATTATATATGATTTAATTAAAGATTAATCCAAACAAATAAGAAAATGAGAATATTGCTTTTAATTTTGTTTCATGAAATTCTCATCTATAAATGTTCATAATTAAATGTGTGTAATTTATGTAGTGCAATTAGTAGTAAATTTGTATTATTAATTATGTTTAATGATAAATTTTTTGGTAGACCTTGCTTCATCGCATTCAATCTTTATAATACATAGACATTGTATTTTGAAAATGGCTGCCGTGTTGTGAGTTGGCAACTAATCTATTACCTTCGATATTCGGCGAATGAAAGAGGCACTTTCTACCAAAAATTCTCTCCGCCCCGGTGTGCCCGCCCTTCTCTTAGCTAACTAACGGAGACATTATGCGTATACATCGCAGTTGGTGATGTTATGTACATATAGACTCCAATAAATAATTCCATGAAACGACCTATGAACCATTCTAGCTTGTTTTATCTTGCCAGATTGAATATTGCTCTTGGATGTTTACTTTGTATCCCTTATAACATCACAAATTTGATTGATTAAATAAAGTTAGATGTATCATATATAGTTGGAAAGAAATAGTTGATTAGATTTAACTAATTTTTATTATAATTTATTTCTTTATTTAATTTCTTTAAACATCAATATAAATTTTTTTTATTAATAATACCAGAATATGGGGAGATGGTCATTTAGATCATTTTATTATTGAACTAATAACATTGCATTTCAGGTTGAATAATTAATATAAGCATTTGAATTTTTAATATGAAATATTTCAATTTTTATTTAATTTTAAAAAGTCATAAGGATATTTCAGTAATGTTAAACATTTTAATGTTTAAAATATGAAAAATGGTAACCAAAAAAGTAATTTTCTGATTTTTCAGAATAAAACTGAAAGCTAGTATATAATTATGATATTTTATTGTTATTAATAGTTAGAATTCTTAATTTTTATCACGTCTTTGGTATAAAAGTAGTAATTTACGAATATTTCATTCCTATTACTATGATTTATTCCTTTTTCCTCAGTGTATTTAGTAGATGACGTATTCTAACATGATATTCACTCGACATTCATCATTCTAAAATTTCTAATTATAGCACAGTATTTTTCTTCGTGTTTATCATTTGAAACATAGATTAATGTTTTCAGCATTAAACGAGTCTTCTGATTTTCAGATAATTTTTGTTTCTCTCTTAAAATGTTATACATAAAACTGCTGGTATTCATTTCATCATCTGCTCTCTTCTCGCATGGCAATAGTTTTTAATTCCATTGGAAGGCGGATGACATCAGGATTTTTAAGGAAAATGAGAAGGGGGTCAAGAAACTGACGAATCGCAGCATCTGTACATATTGAGACGAGGGACCAAATTGAGACGTAGGCAACGGTTCTCTTTCGGGGTAGCACTACTGTCTCGACTACGGGGTCAGACGCCATAACGACTTTGAAGCGCGGAGTAAATTAGAACGGGAGGAACCGGAATTACTCAAGCACCGGATAATGGCAAGCGACTTTGTTTTGTTAGGACTGAAGGTGAAGAGGAGAGGGGAAGTAAAGAAGGAAATTGTCTGTTACATTGCGAATCTAACTTTGTTCATTTGTTTTTATAATTTCACGTCAGCTAGGGTCCCTAATTGAATGAGCAAAACCGTTGTAAATGAAAAAAATTTATGATCTCTTTGTCGTTAATACAGTAAGATCGATCGAATTCGTTAATTAAATTCCTTTAATTTCGGTGAAATTTTTTACGCACACTGTTACTCTGCTAGATACTTTAGACTATGATCATAATAGGATTATTCAGATTGGACATGGATACTTTCAGATATCATTATAAATGAGATTATAATAAGCGACTATCAAACTTGTTTCATCCAGTCTCATAAAACTGATGATATGTGTCAAGACTATTGACCAAAAAAAGTTCCATCGGTTGTTACAATGTGTAAGCATTTCGGAATATCTTATAAATGTGTAATTCCATAACATTTTTAAACATTGCAGACAAGATTATCGTTATACTTCATCTGTTCTTGCAGTCACGTACCGCTTCTTTCGGTATATATCATTTGTCGTCTTTTGTTAGTTATTTCTTTGTTACTACATATCGCTCACCTGCGACATTAATGACTTTAATAAAACTGTAGATTTTGTTGAAGATATAAAGAATTCCGACGATGGATATATTGACGTTCGCCTAATCCACCTGGTAGTAATCTTTTACCGTTCTCTTAATCTGAACCATTATTGGTTTCAATTACATACAAATATATATTCAAAAACAATACATTCTGCGAGTAACGTGAAAAGTAGACGATAAAATTGCAGTATTAATTAGTGCAAAGTTTTCCAATTGTTAGAAGTTGTGTGATAGAGCTTGTGACAACCGTGGCATAATCTACGGTTGTCATATTTTGTCACAGTAATTATTTCATACATAATATGCCTTTTGTAATTTCATTTAATTTTCATTGCTATAATATATTTTGAATGCAGAAATTAAATATTTTATTTTATTAAAGTTAAAATTAATTATATTAAAGTAATAGGATTGTATTATTTTTTTTATGTGTGATTTCATACTTCTATATAGAAATTCAAATATTATTATACCTTATTTGTTTCAAACGATTAATACTGCTATTTTATTAAGTAGACATTGTTTTTTTGATCTTTTTGTTAACACTTTTTAAGTCAATAGTAGATAAAGGCTAAAATCAATCAATTTATCATCTGGAGTAATATTTAAAGAACTAATTTCATAAAAAATATTTTCATGATTGTCAAAATATTTATCCGCAGATGTAATTTCAAGAATGTATGTAATTTGAAAAGGCGAAAAACAAAGGCAGATGGAAAGCATAATTTTAAATTGTTCGTTTTGAAATATATTAAGTGATAATTTCAATATGACACGAGGCACATTACGGCCTATGTTTTAAATTCGATAGTCGCTTTCTTAGAATAGGATCGACCATTACGCTGACAGTATGAGAGAGGATCTTTAACGATAAAAAGGAGGGCCAGACTTTTTCACTTCAAACCATTGCTGCGTGTCTTTCTTGTCCCTCCGTAGCCATTTCTTGCTATCCTCGCTCCTTCTTTGTACGTTCTTCTATTTTTTTGTTTCCATTCGTTCTCTGGTACCATCTTTTAGATAATGCTTTTCACGTCTGTGCGAAGCTACCGAGTTTCTTCGTCAGTCCAAAGTCGCTTACAGGAAATACGAGACGAGTATTTTTAGGCTCCCGTCAAGTTCACCGGTAAGTCACCGGGAAATGGCTCTCAGCAAAAAGTACAGGGACGTGCGATAATGTATTTACGCTGCGAATAATAAAAACTTAGGGAAGTCGTTGGAAAGTGGCTGAAGGAGATAAGAAATGATATTAATTATTGAAAGCGATGCAGGGGGCATCATTAAATATATTTCAAAAGTTTTGTCTTATATACAATTATTGCAGTAAAATAATCTAACATTCTGATTAAACTGCAATTTTTGAAATAAGAATTAGTGATGGAAAAGGGTTCGAAATAATAATATAACAAGTTCGTTTTTGATCATTTTACTTGTTTTCTTTTTGACTATGATTTGTTGAAGAAAAATAAATTGCACACTTGAATGAACATTTATATAATGAAATAATGATGTTGAACATTGACATGATCTTTTGGATAAAATATGTATTCTATGAAATAATGCATTAGCTTACAGTCGACGATTCGTATTAAAGAATAGGTTTATAATTTTACATGTATTTGAAAGGTTCTGGGAGGAAATGTAATTAATAATATTATACACTATGTCAAATATTTTATTATCAGTAATACTAAGAATGATAATCATAAATGCAATTTTTAATAATTAAATTGTACTGTTATTTGTTGTAAAAGTATTTATATTAACAGTATATAGGTATGAACAATAGTAATTTATAATCTTTGTCTCTTCGTGTTCTTAAATTTTATTATTAAAATTTGCATTGCATAATGTTAGTAATTTACATGATTTTTTTGGATTACATATTCTACTGTCATACCATTCGTACGTATATGAGACTAAAACTCCCATATTCTGCTACAGCAATATGGCGTGAGTGAAGTGATAGCCGATTGGTTAATTTTGAAATTCTGTATCGTACTTTTATTTGAGCGGAGGAATTGGAGGAATACGTGTAGAGTGGAATGATAAAATACTTGCCGGATAGAAGCAAACCAAATATATTTCGGATTTAATCAAGAAATTGAAATTGTACATTCCGCTTACAAAGCTACTAAAATACCACTTTGTCAGTCAGTATGTCTGTCATGCAGTATATCTGTATCGTGTAAGAAATACAAAGTGTTCCATCGATATTTCAGTTACTATTTTATTACAACTAAGTGCAAGCTATATTTAGCATACAAATAATATCAAACGACGCTATAGCATTACGAGGCATTTTAAATATTTCGTGTCTCGGGAATAAATTTATGTTAATGTGTGATTTTCTATTTTTACAAAACAGCAACTTAAATTCAACCACAGTTTGAATATTAAATGTTGGTAACGTGTAATTAGAAACAAATTAATCTTTGAATTAATTTTAAGTTTGCTGCTGATTTATAGCACATAAAATTTAGAAAGAAAGTTAATAAAATTATAAGATAAGAAATGAAACGTATAATTCTTTTTTAATATTTTTTAAAGTATGAAAAGTGTTTAGTATATTTGGTTGATAACAAAAAATGTTAATAACTTTTAAAATTATAACCAAGATGTATGTAAATATTACTTTTGAATATTAACTAAGCCATTTTATTTAAATAACAAATTTGAATTTTATGTGATCAAGTTTTTTATTAAACATATTAATTAGCAATTAGGAAGATTAAAAGATAATTTCTTTGAATATTTTTTATTTTATTTTTAGACTTTTAAAACTGAATGTATAATTAATTGAAAGATTAATTTTGTAATTAAAGTGATTGTCAAAATTGTATAAATAATACAAAGTATTAGCGAATAAAGACAAGAAATTGAAAAGCGGAGAACTTGTCCCGGATAGAAACAAATGTATTTTTTCATAAAAATATATTCACTAATCAGTTAATCTACTTTGTACAGTAAAAAAATCAATATTCAGTTAGTGTAGAAAATCGGTCTAGCTTTGAATTATTTAGAGAAAAAACGGCTGTTTATGTTTGTTAAAATTTGTTTATGAATCATCACATTAATTTAACAAAATTGTTTTTCCGGAGGACACCATTAATGCTTTCCTATTGAATATAAATTTTTAATTTGTTAAATAATTCAAGCAAATGCACTATACTTAATATATTTATTGTAATAGTAAAAGTTGTTTTTCAGTAAAATAATTTAATACTTTTTCATCTAAATTTACAATTCATCAGAAAATTGGATAAATTAAAATCAATAATGGAAGTACCTTTTATTTACAATACATTTCAGAAATTAAGATGGATCATTTAATACCTGGTCTTACAAAATAAGCAAACAATTTCAGTTATTCAGAGACACAAATATCCACTTTATTCCCTTGTCGTACGATTCTTTCCGAAGATTTTCACGAAAAATATTTCAGCGTCAAATAAAATGTATTTATACAAATAAAGCCCCGGGCCGAATATCTAAATTGCCATTCCTTATTCCAGTTTATTGTTTCGGTAAATTTCCGATATCTTTGTCTTACATCGATTCCTATTAACACATACGAAAATATAAGGACATGACGGATGGGATCTCTCGACCCTTCGCTTCCACGAAAGGCGTTACTTGATTTCTTTATTTATTCGCCGGAAAGGTCCCTTTTGGCACTGTTCGATTTCCCGATAATCCTAAAACATTCCCCGCTCGTTTCTTTGTGTCACGTTCTCTCTCATTTAGATGCATTTAATCTCTGAGTTTATGCCCGCGCAGATATGCGGCCGGATAATAACGCCTCCGAGACGGTATCGTCATTTTACCATTTTATGTTAGCTATTTTGTTAGACGTCCGGATATCAAAGTGGTATTTTGGAGTTTTGCGCCTTCTTTAGAAATAATTTAAAGAAACTCCACGGCTTTCTGGAATGTACCGTCGTTTACTTTGATTATGATCCGCAGTGAAAATGGACGTCTCCCCGCCGCGGCAACATGGCGAATTAAATTAATGATATACACGGCATGCCAAACTTTGTAGCTTTTTGCATACATGAAAGTGATACTGATTAGCTCATTATAGAATGGAAAGCTAGATAGCTGTTCATAATATTCCATTTAGGCTGGCGTTATGCGCGAATAAATGGAAATTTACTGCCAAATGTTTTCTTTCCTCATGCGCATTAATAATTTCCGTAATTTCATTTCGCAATTCAAGCCCCCCTCTGATACTTTGTACGATACCGTGAATTACGATCGTGAGAGATAATGCCTTCGATCGGCGGCTAAATTTTAATGCAAGTTTCACAGTTACACAGGCATCGGCAATTAAAACGCTACTGTAAAGTGCGCGCCGTACACAAAGTAGGACATTTTCGATCGCACTTTTCGAGCGCGCCGGCCGAGAAGTAAAATTTGCAACACGCGCGCGAACCGGGGCAGCGAAAAAAAAGAAGAAGAAAAAAAAGCAAAACTTGCTCCGCGCCAACTGAATCGTTTTGCGCGAGGCTGATGCGCAACAATATAATAACAATAACAACGATAAAGAAACGATATTGACCATTATCGTTGGGGTTCGGCAGAAAAATGCGTTGCAAAAATTAAGAAATTATAGTTCTACTTGGAGGTAACTCGGAGAACCGTTACACAGTCAAACTAATGCTGGAGATTATTCGAACACTACAATCGATATTCAAGATATCTTTGAAATTGTTCGCAACATTAATTTCTCTGGGAAACCAACCACGAGGAAGTATCATGCGCTACATTAATCTCATTGTTCGCAGAAAAACATGAGAAATAATATCTTACTGTCTCTGAAGAGAAATCTAAATGGTGTTTCAGCTGAATGGACGCTAATAGAGCTGCACGCCGAGCGTTATAATTCTACCATGAGGACAAGATTAGAGTAAATATTTCACGTTGCTTGCTATGTACCGGAGTGCTGTTGCGAGCAAGGAAGTTGCAATTACCGTCCTGTCTTTTTTCCCCTTCCCACCAACCCCCTGCCCCCCTCCCGCCGTTGCGCGAATCGGACGTCGGAGTTAATTTGACACATCGCGGAAAATGACATTGAGAGGTAAAAAGTTCAAAAAAATGCTGAGATTACGGCGGTGCAAGAACGGGTTGAAAAAGTCGAAGTTTCTAGTCGATTGGCCTCGAGCCCCAGGTCTTTATTGTAACTATGGTTGTATAACCAAGTAAATTACAAACTTGTTAACGATTTGCGTTTCGTCACCAATTGGTATCCTCCTTAAGATGGCATAATATCGTAGATTGTCCGGGAATAAATAAAGGTATACAATGTTTCAGTTGGGATTGATGATTCGTCGAACGGCGTTGAATAATAATGTGCACTGATGAGTTTTGCGTTTAATGATCTACTTATTATGCATAACTAGACGATTTTCCAGCAATTGAATTAATGCAATGCACGCAGCGCTAATTACTTATTTCGCTGCTTCTGCTTAAGGTTTTTTTTCTCTCTCTCTTTAAATCGGTAATTTGTATTTAAACAGTGCTTTATCTGTTTATTACTTAATTACGTTGGGTATATCAATTTAGTAATTTTATTTAGTTAAGTTTAATTGTGATTTTAATTTTTGTCTTATTTTTAATTATAAGGAATTATAGTGCATCATACTGCTTGTTATTAGTCGAATAATTACAAAGGAAAAAATTGATTTGCATTATTATTACTTCGATATTTAAATTATGATAGGAAAATTCGAATTGTAATGAAAAACTGTTTCTATTAATATCCATAAAAAATGTTTTGTGAATATTTCAGTATAAATCTTTGGGACTTTCATATAAATATTTGTGTATTACTTTGAGAAAATGGAATTGCATCATTTCAATGGTAAAAATCAGTAATGGTAGAATCTGACCATTCAATTGTTAAAGGTTGTTTTTTCAATTCAAAGTTACACCTAATTTGAGGCGAGTATAACGCCAGCAAAAGCTGTCAGTCGACCGATTTTTATTGTTTGTTTGTGAGCCGTGAGTTTACTGCTATTTATCTTATAAACAGTTTTATCAAGTGTGTCCAAGTACTAATATTTTACTAATTAACGACAGTTTTTATGTAACTATTGTTTCAAAATATAAACTTCAATGACCTTTACCAAGTCACATATTTTGTGTTGCATCGTTGATTTTACCATTTCAAATGGCAATAGTAAAGATTCAAATTACTTTATAATATATATTTTGGAACATGTGATATCTTTTTATACGTTTTATGAGTATTACAACTGATTTTTATAAAGTAAAATCTTGCAAAACAATTTTTCCCCTCACTACTTTAGTCATCATTAGTTTCTCAGCATATTTATATTTTGCATCATCGAACTTTTTAATACATAAATGATCTTTTCGATGAGTACCTTAGTTTCCACTAAGTACCCAATGCTTATTTTCAGAAATAACTTTCTACGTTTAGCAACTTCCTCTGTATTCGAATTTCGCACATTTTAGGATATCACACACCAAAATGCCCAAAATTTGGATTGAAAACCGGTTTGAGATATCTGTTCCTTGGAAACCGGTCAGATATTGCGTTTCTCATGTAACTCCCAAACTTCAAAACCTTCAATAAAAAATAATACACGTTGCATTATATTTTCTTGCTTCCAAGCAATCAGCGACTACACCATCATTAGCATATTAATAATCCACTTGGAAGTCCTTTCTCGAGTATATACCAGCAGGCTATCGCAACGAAAAGGGGGGGGGGGGAATAATTTGAATAAGAAGAGCGTTGCGAATACGTTGTGAATCTTAAGAGAAGCGCGGATACGACGATTGCCGGTTGGGTACAATGGAAACGTTTGGCTCCGACGAAAAAGTCAATCCCAAACGGACCGGACGTTTTACGCAGAAAAGGCACGTGTGCGAATTTACATGCGAAAGCCTCGCGCGGGGTTGGCAAGTCGGCACGGCCCGCGGCGAATATTAATGCAAACAATGGGCCGCAGGGAACAATGCGGGCCGCAACACCGTTGATTCGGTGGACGGTGCAAGTGGTGCCCCGGGGGGCTGGTTTGTGGTCGGCGAATCCGCGGGTCCGAGGGAAAATGTCCGTGGAATTGTGTGGCGCGGAACGCGGGCCAGCGACGTAGGGAAAAGATGGCTTGTGCCGCGTTTGGCCCTGCGAGGAGTCGCGCGCGCGAACGGCGAGCAAAATTTTTGGCGAGGTTGCCGAGCGGAGGGCGCCACCGTGCGGCGGCGCGTTTATATAGCGACAAGCCCCTCTTTCGGTTGGCACTTGGTCCTGTTTTCTCGCGGCTGTCAATGCCGGCGCTTTTCCGTCACTCGTCTCCATCTTTGTTTCCCTCGGGTGCCCCCTCTCCCGCCGGCGGAATATGAGTTCTCGCTGAATCGCACGCCGCGCCCATGTCCAAGCAATACAAAGGTATCTTTGCACACAGTAGTAATCGTAGCGTACACACACGCGCGCGGGGAGAGGCGGAGAGGCAGGCGGGCGGGGGAATTTGAGTGGCGTGGAGTGAGAAGCGGGGCGCGGCTGGTTTATTCGAATACGGGGAACGGGGTTGCGCGGCAGGACACCGTAGGGAGGGAGATGTGCCATGAGAGCGAAAGAAAACGAGGAGGGAGGGTGTTCGCAAAGTGTCCCTAAAACTTTTACAATCGTTCGCTCGCTCGCTCGCGCGCTCCGCTAGGGCTATGCTTGATGGCGTATCTTCCAATGTGAGTTGCCCATAATACTAAGATGTACGGCTGCGCCGGTAGGGGTCTGGTCTCACTCACTTACTACCTTATAGTATAGCAAAGCCAAGGCGTATAGTACCGAGCACCGAACGGGTGCCATCGCGTTCGCCACCGCATACGCGTCCAATTTTGCCGTGCGGCCGAAAATAATAGCCGGAGGAGACACGCGAGCGCGCGCCTTCCCAGGGCCGATTTGTTTTGCCATCGCCGCGGCGGACAGTTTGGCACCGCGCGCGTCATCCTAACCTATCGCGCGGGGGCCGCCCGCGGCCTTGGGCCGCAACGCGGACGTGTTCGCCTCGTTACTGCACCGGTCCGCTCGCGGCCAGTGTTCCATTGTGCACGTCGCCCGGTTAGGAAAATCCACACTCGCGTGCCACAACCAGTCGCGCGGTGTTTACGCCTCCCGTTGTTTCGCCCCGGCCTGCTCGTCGCGGGCCTCGCCATTCGCACACGTCCTCGCCAATGTCTCGCGGCGTGTCAAATGGACCTTTCTCGGCGCCGTCACGGAACCAGCACACCTGTCCCCACGTGGTCCCCGCACGGTAGACGGCCACCTCGTTAGTGTAGTTGTGTCCCTTCTTTGCGCCGTGCCAAGGTCCCACCAACTGTGCCTTCCCAAAGTGTAATCCGAAATTCACTTGCGTCAGCCATTTTCGACCGGAAGACCACCGCACGGTAAGCCTTTACTTAGTAGATTCTTATCAATGCGACGGATTTGTGCACGCGAACCAAGTCAATGCCAGGTTGGCAGGCCTGCTGCGGCGTCGAACGCGCGACGTCGAGCGGCAGCGAGAGCTTTAACGCCTTTTGCGATTCGTCGGTCGATGACGAGCGCGAACGAATGGTCAATCGCGTGGCTGGCTGCTGTATAATCGCGTAAAGCTGCGTGCCCAGTAACGGTGGGCCGCACGCACGGGCTGTCTCGTCTTGTGGCTCTCCGTCTTCGCTTATAGACGGACCCATTAGTGTTGCGCCTAGTGTAGCGGGGCTGTTGTCGGCCTTATTTTCCGACCTTTTAATCCCTACATTTCTCGCAATCGACGTTTACATGCCCAGTGGACAATCAATTAGCATTTGTTTTTCCACGTGTGGCCCAGCACACCGACATTGGTGCAAAGGAGGTTCGCCGTTTGTTGCACGCAGCGGAGGCTTACGGCTATGAGAGGCTGCCGACGCCGCGGTGGCCGCGGTGGGGATAGCGGCGTATCGATTGGCGCGGGGATCCTTTGGCCCCCCCGGCCACGCCCACCCCTCGTTAATACATGCGCCATGCGACCACTGCATCCTTCCAATGCAAGGCTAATAAACTTCCGCGGGAAGATACCGCTCTATCGACCTCAAATGCAAAACAGAGCTAATCGCGCATTTTCGTGAACATCTTAATCCGGCTTGCTGTCGCTTTCTGGGGAGATGTCGTAAAATCCCTTTTACTTTGCTCTATTTTGAATCTTATTGCCAAGGAGTAGATTGTGCCGACGCCGATGAAAGCGGGTTTAGGATAGGCTAAGCCGGGCCCGCGGTGAGCTTCTCATCCTCGGTCAGATTTGTTTGCCAAAGGCTTTTCATTCCTTCGCTGTTTCCATTTCCCAGCCGCGCATTTACGTACGCTTCCTCATTAAACGAGATCTCTCGCATTGTACCACGGTCGCGCCTCGCCATTTATCCAGTTAATTCCGTGATCGGAATCAACATTCCACCGCGATATTTGAACGATAAACGTTAAAACCTTTCCTTCGAGTTACTCGTTCCGTTGTTTTGTTTGCCGAATGATTTTCTTCTGTAAACAAAGGTTTTATGGTGTTAATAAGATGTTTTCTTCGAGTTCCATTTGTTGATTGTTTATATTCAGATTTTTTGGCAATTTGAATAGCTATGGTAATATATAATCAATGTTTGTTTTGTTTTTTTTTGAAGTATAAATATTTGGAAGTGTCGGGGTATTAATTTCGTTAAAAATGGTAACATGTCTTGAACTGCAAATAAAATAAAGTATAATTGAATAAATAATATCGATTCATGAGATAAATAGTGGAGTTAGAGTGCATTTGTTCACCTAAAACTGAATGTCAAAAAGATTGTCATGAAGTTCATAAATATTTATTGTAATGGAAGGTCCCAATGTATTATCATTCGCATATTTCAATTTGCCCCAATTTTTTGGTTGAAATAAATTTATCAACTCTTAATATTTATTTCCACAATAAACAGAAGCTTACCTATAAAGTTTCATAGTTTTCCAAAGCTCTTGAAATTGGGATTAAATATTTTCACCTGTACAAAAAAGATTTTAATCTTACATAATGTAATTCCAGGAACAGTTGTTACCATCTTTCTTTCGATTTGTAAATCTGGATTACGAGTTACAATTAACACGTAATACAGGAGTGTATAAAATAATATTCACCTCTTTGAATCGTTAACCTTTTTCCGAAGCTAATATTTGCCTTCCTAATTATGTTGTAACTATAAACTTAAAAAATGTTCCAAGTGATTCAGTCAATTTGTGTATATGAACCGTAAACGACGTAATACGTAAAATAATAATCTCTTTAACATAAAACTACTGTGATAAATTTAATTACAGTAATTTATAAAATCAACAAAATCATTGCACTCGACATTTAGAGAAATTTAAATATATTTGATAATGCAACAAATGAATTGGTGTTCTAATTTTATAGTATAATTAACTTGAGTAGCTGCATTTACACTTTTATGTTAATAGTTGAACAATGCTTAACATTAAATTGATATTTATATAATGATGGAACTAATGAAGATTTTAAATATCCATTATAAAATAGTAATTTTTTAGTTTAATATTATTTTCAAATACACAGAAGAATATAAACAGTAATACTACCGATAATTGAAGAGTTTTTACAAATTTTATAATTTCATTTTTATAATTATAATTTTGTCTTAAATTTGCTCGTTTTTATTTTGATGCAAGAAAGGGAAAAAGAATGGCGAATCTATTAATTATTCAAGGGTTTTGTGGAATAACAGATTGTTTGGATTATAATTAGTATAGCTCAATAGAAATTTCCCTCATTTTTTTTATAAAATTAGACGAAAGTGATGTTATTTGCGTTCCTACTAAATAAATTTCATATTAATTCGAATAATCCGGTTAAAGTTCTTGACAGAGAAAGTATATCAAATACCTAATCCTTTCATATTATTTTAGATTAAAAAAAAAATTACTTAACTAAAGTAATTTATGATTTTAACTTTCAAACTGATATTTACTTATATTATTTTGTCAATTCAAATTATTATTTCTTACAAATTTCTCAGTCATAATATAAATAACAGAGCATATATAGCAATTTAATAAGTTTTCCGATTAAATTAGTATAATATTAGACGTAAATAATTACGGTTAAAAGTACCATTTTTATTGTAAAAAGATATTTAAATGAGGGTAAGTATACGTAGGCAGAGGATCGAGACAAAATTATCATATTGTTTTGTCTTCAAAAAAGACTCAGGGAGTTAAAAAAAATATATTTTTAGAATGGATTTAAATGTATAATGCAATTTCCAACAATTTACGTGACGCTCAAAGCGTAAATACTTTTAAATGACAATTGAATAAACATTTTAGACAACTACAAGAGGTCTGATATATATGCTTTGTTTATTTACTAATATTTTGACGTGTGATTGTTTTTTAACTTATCATTCTATCGTTTACTATTTATTTATCATTTTAATATATCATTTTCTAATTTTACATTTGAATATACCAGCAAAAAGAGAGAAAAGTATTGTACATGGTAAATTTATATTTTTTTGCAAATCTTTTAAAACTAGTAGCAAAAGCTAAAACACCAAAGCAGCACTCGACTCGCTAGTTGCAATATTTTGCTCGATACACAACCTGTAGGAAATGTTCTACAGGCCCAGTACTTGTACAATACTGTTACCAGAGTTACCAGTACTGGTAAATTTGTTTACCAGTACAGTGACGGAATGGTGGCAGTAATGGAGTGATAACACTGGGCCAGTACCCTATAACTAAACGTACCAGTTGTATAGCTATACCCTACCAGTAATCATCCAACGTTGCTCTTGCATTGAACAATTTTTTTAAATCACCAGTACTGCTTCAAGTCTGGATCAACTATGGCGTTGATATTTTGCCTGGCATGTCTTACATCTGGTTATCTTCTGTTTTTGTTGATAACTAAGCTCAAACCAGTACCAGCCCTATCTCTTTACCAAAGTCTGGCTAACAGTACTGGGCCAGAATCGACCCCGTAGGTCGACTCTGGCAATTTCCCATAGGGCAATGTTTTGGCCCAACAGTTGCATCAAGCGAGATTGCGTTACGTTTAAGCTGATTTTTATTTTACCATCACTATACGCGCAATGAGCGTGCCTTTAACAATCCATAAATTTGGCCAGCGTTAAAGTACGTTAGAAATGTTTTACGCTTGGCTCAGATATTATAATCAGCAAGAAGTGGTTGTTATTGGGATTAAAAATAGCCAGGGGGGGTTTATACCTAATTAAGGAGATAGGATTTTTCGGGATAATAATAATTTACAACGGTGCGTCGAAAATTGAAAACCACAATTGTAATTAAACCACTTTAGTTATACGTGCGCGCGCGTAAAATCACAAATTGTCACAACGAAATCAATTTGGCCGCTTAATAATAGAACGCGCGATTTCTTCGAATTAAATTAAACGTTGGCGCAACATTGTATAACGCAATAAAACGGACGGCGACGGAAAAATGCAACATTCTCAAGGCGCAATCTACATTTTTTTCCCCGCCGCAAATGTCCGCGTCCATTTTTTCCCCAATGAGTAATGTTCTATATATGGCTCGGAGCTACTACGTACGGTGGTAGCCAGCGCCGCGTATATTCACGCATGTAACTGTCGAGATGCGGTTTATCTTAAGGATTGTTCGTGACAAGAAGTTGGCAACTTTTATGCAGCGACCGAGAATTTATGCCCTTATCGCGTTTATATCTTATGCAAATTGCAGTCCTTGCTATAGGGCATTCTCTTTCCGTCTGCCTCTTTATTGGCGGGCTCTTTAATACTACACGGCATACCTACAATGATATGCATATGAATGAAAATAAGTTTCCAGGAATTCTGTCTATCTGACTTTCGAGGAAGGACCAAATGTAATCATTTAGTCCTTCCTTCGTTAGCGAATTCAAAATTTTACGCTGCGTATACTTCTTCCACTTCTTCTCCCGTCCCCACCTTCCCTTGTGTCCCCAACTCGGCTGCGCGTTCTGCGTATGCGCGGATATTAAGACGTACGCGCGCCATTTTTTATGCTTCGAAAATTATATACGATTACGCTGACAGCTATTGCATCGGCTTTATCGGGGATATTTTATCAACATTGTTACCTAAATATAAACATTGTAACTTACAGTACTTGATTTCTCTCCGCTCGTTCTTTTTTTTTTCTTTTTTTTTTCATTTTATTTTATTTTTATTTGCTGGGATTGACGGTGTGGAATTTTTCGTTTGTAAGGGGGTAAGATACGCGGTGAATGTATAATATTTTGCTGTTGAATATGTTGGGGTAAAGTTTAAAGATTCGAAATCCAAGGTAATTGAAGTTACCTTAAGATAATATTGGTATATAAAAGAATCAACAAGATTATACGTAGTTTTAAGATTGACTTGTTTAGCAGCTTTCCCCAATGTATATTAATATATTGAAGTGTTTTATTTTTATTATTATAAACAAATTAAGAAAGAAGAGGAAAGATCTAAGTAAAATAATGGCAAGGGTCTGGATGGCATATGGATGAATTCTAACTGGTGTATCTGGAACTAGTCTGGATTATGTCCAAGTTCCAGATTAAATCCTGCTTGAAAAAAGTCAGGCTGAGTCTTGCTTGTGCAGGTTAAACACATAATCAAATCAAGTATGGTAAATCTGCCGGATTTCTACGATATTTATCTGTATATATAATCATTGAAACATTGAAATGGACACATGAAAATTTGATCTGGCCATCTTCTGGCATAATCTATGTAATTTTTTTTATTGATAATAGAACTTATATTTGTATTTATTACTAAAGAAAAGTATAGATGTTGCATGATGTGCAAAGTTTGAGTTTGAATTTTGCTTTTAATAAATTTTTTAGAACAATATTTTACCAGTTGACTCCAGACTGGGAGTTGATCTAGTCAGACAGTTCAGCAATCTTTTCAAACTAATCAGATAAACTGTTTCCATACCGAACAACTTTTTTCACGCAGGTTAAACATCAGTTTGGAATTCGAACATGAGTCCAGGCCAGATTTCAAAATCAAAACAATAATAGTGAAATTATCTATTTTGTCTAACATATCTTCAATTTGCTGTCAAATTTAATACATTAATATATTTGTTTTCTAATTGAATCGTTAAAAATGATTTTAATTAAGTGTAATTAAATTATTTTTCAGACTACAACTACGTGTGATGAATTTTAAATACTGTACGATCCAGCAGCCTTTTTTATATTTGACGCAGTTTTAAAGGTACTTGTAAATGTTTTCATATCGTTTTATTATTACTTTATATTACTGTTTTTTGAATGTGGTAAATGACTTCTGCGAGTACTATAACATAAAGGAACCGTAGAAAATATTTAAATGCTGCTTATAACAGTTTATAAATATATTGGCAAGTTAAGCTACGTGCTAGTAATCAATACTATAACCACCTTTAATCAAAACGTATTCATGGACTGTACTTTTTCCATCAATTTGTAGTTTCCTTAAATTTTGGTCTATTTGAGGGGTTAAAAACGGAAAAAAATGCATACTAAATTTCATGTAACCATTTAATCAACTTAATAATATATTTATATTGTTTAACAATTAACGTTTTTATACACTTAACCTTCTGTTCGTTGCAGTGAATTTAGTTCCTTTATAGAAAACATCTCTAAAGTGAAAATACAAATTTTGGAATTCATTTTAGAGACTTGCCTTATTTTGTACAACTCACTGTAAAATATTTCCACTAATAATTGTTTGCAAGCAATAAATGATTAGTTTCAATTTAAAATGGAAAAACATTATATTTTTCTTGTTGAAATATTTTACGACCCAAAGAAGGGGAATTTTACGTCTCTGCTGAACGCACGATTTCATTAGACTTATCATTGAAACATGTCAAAATGCATGAAAACTTCTTAATATCACGAATTGTTTACGAGAATACAAAATTGCATAATTTTTTATGATTTTTTTTTACTTCTTCATTGTTTCTAATAAATATATTCATAGAAGTGTGCAATAATCACGAGTATAAATATAAATTTGACTTTAAAATAAATCGCATTTGTATGATTTCTGTTTTTATGTTCCAAACTCGGCGCAGAACTGCCACTTATTTAATATTCAATGCTTAAATATGTACAGTCTTTAATTTGTACGTGCAATGATTTAATCAATATTTTATGGTTTCCAAGATTAAAGATAACGCGCGTATTGTTGGAGGTTTTTTAGTTTCGTTTAAAAATCGTTATTTATTTAAATTGCATTTTTATTGTTTTTATTGTTGAATTCATAAATATGAGAAGTTGTAAACGTTAATGTAACCAATGAAATACGACTTCGATTTCATTCTTCCAATTCTAATGAAAAGATTTTCATTTTCCGACCGGACATCCTGTAATCAAAATAGTTGGTTGATTGCCCACTTAAAATAACTGGGTTCTGTTTATCTTAAAGAGTCAATTTAAAATAGTATATTAATACGAATACTTAGAACTCTTGCTATTCATCTTTAGGCAAAAAAATGGATTTTTTCAGCCTCAATGGAAACACGAGACATTATACTAATATTTCGGTTAAATAGACGAAGAGTTTTGGTTCACAAGTATTCGTTATACATAATGATAATAGCCAATAAACCTCTGGCAATATGACACTGTCATCATAGTTTTTTATTTTTACGGTAGTAGCAAGTCTGGACAAAATAATCGTAATCGTAATACAAATCGGAAAAAAATAATTCAGTTAAATTGAATGCAACGCTGTAACGACACTTTTTTTAATTAAATTAATAAAATCCTCATGTTTATTGTTAATTAAAACAATTCGGACTCATTTCTACACGCAGATGAATAATATAGTCAAATCTGAAAGAGATGTAAAAATAATATAAATTAAAATAACAAATTAATGTTTCCATTAACGTATACTTTAAAAATAACTTATTTAAAATAACTTTAAAACGTGGAAGAATTAAATGAGTATTTAACGGAAAATATTACAAAGTTACATGTTCTTTATTCGTATCTTCGACACTTTTTCGTATGAAAAAATTTAGTATTAATAGATTCGTTTTTCAGATTCGTACAATTTTAATAAAATTTATAGTGTTATCGAATAAAAGTTATAGTGTTGTCAGTTCACTCTTTTAATATAAACCAAAACCAAAATGATGGAAATGTTGATAAAAATAAATTTAAAGTTCTCTAAAAATACAGCCATGAACGCCATATCTAATGGACATACGACCACTAAAACAATAGAAAGGGGGTGGGGGAGATTTATTGAATACAGTAAAGGACACCAAAAAAAAAAACGTGCGAATAGTTGGGATTATACAAATTTAATCTTGCAATTATTTTATATATTATATATAATATTCTTTGTAAACTATTACAACAAATTTTCGTATCACGTGTTCGACATTAATTAACTTTTGATTAATTTATTATATTTGAAATATCTTTGATTACGTATTATATGTAATTTCATCTCGATTCTGAGTTCATCCGCAATAATCCTGATTTTAAATGCACGAAATTATACCGATGTATAATATCCTTCGATTTCCGTTTCTTCCTTTTGGCGTACATTGATCTTAAAACATTATTGTCCACATCTATACACCTTGGTTGGTCTTTACAAGAGAGTACTGCGCATGATACAGGAAGCTCGGTACGTTGCATCCTTAGTGTCTTTCCGAACAGTCTTTAAAGGAAGCCATAACTGGAAGTGTTGTTACGAATATAGTTCAGTATTTTTTTTTTCGCCTAACTTTATCTCCAACCAGTGCTCGAGTGTTCAAGTGAAACAGTTGACCCGTTCCCGTTATGAAAAGCACATCACAATAAATCAAGAATTTAAGTTTCCTGCAAACGTGCTCTCAATTTTGTCTCACATTTTCCGGAGCCTGACGAGTTTGAATAGCAGTTTTTTTTCTTCTTCTTGGTACTCGGCTTAATTTACTTTTTTTTTATTATTATTTTTTCATTTTAACGCAATACACGTGGCAAAGTTGAATATTTCCTTTTGTAATTGTGGTAAAAATAAGCGATACACTTTGTCCAAATATTCGTGGACCTTAAGGAAAAAAAAATGAATGAAATATTAAACTTTTTTTAAGCACCGAAGTGTCCATTTTTGTAATTAGTTTGAATAACTTTTCTTTGAGGAAAGGACCGGTTTCCACGTGTAAAGCAAATAAGAATATAGAATTTTAATTAATAAATATAATATATGTAATTTTAGTGAAAGTTAAATAAGAAAAATTGATGGAAAGTAAATAAGTATAACTCAATGATATTTGTGAACTGTGAGTTAATATAATTTTATATTTAATTATATATTTATAAATTAAAATACTATAATTATAATCGGTTGTAAAATTAATATGCACTATGATTGGCTATTTAATTTTCTTCCATTCATCTGTATCGCTGATAATTTTTTTTACCAACGCAGTTACTCAGTATCATTAAGTCAACTATCAATGGGTTGAATTATCATATGCATTTTTGCAACATACATTATTCACGTTAGTCATTTGCTTAAACGATTGATTTATCGATGATTGTTGTTGGATAGTATAAATTACAAAGAAGAATGGAATAATAATGTACTTGAAATGAAATTGTCCATACAATGTCATTCTTATCTATCTTGAAGATTTTATGAATCCTACAAATTTAATAAATTAATCAAAATGATAACTCAATTAACATATAAACACATTTCAAGATATAACTACAATTTCAGGGTACAATTGACTCTCCCTGGTTGTCAGTAAATTGTAAACATAAATAATAAAAAAAATCTCAGTAACGTCTTTCAATTAAGGACGAAATGAAAAATGTATATTTCGCAGAAATATGAATATTTCTCTTGCATTACTTAAGCACAAAGAATATTGCCATAATGAAATCAAAAGATTAATTTCTTGTATTGGTATTACTATGAATTTATAGTGAAAAAAATGGTAATAAAAAACCATAGAAATTAGGGAAAAAAGTGAGACAAGAAATTTATGTTACCAAGTATGGTATTATTTACTTTTTTAATTGACATTTAATTGACAGAAAAAGAATCGTGTTATCAAAAATTATACATTAAATACAAGAAATAGATTTCCACAAAAATTGCAATAATATTTCCAGTGTACATTTGAGACCATGAAATTTTGCAAACCACTCAATTATAAACAAAATCAATTTAAAACAAAGTTCCTTTTTTTTATAACAATTTGCATACAACTAGTTAATATACAACTAGTTAACTAGTTAATACGGTGCATATTTTAGAAATTGGGTACAGTTATTAAACGAGCACATAGCGTGGTATGACGGGAAGTGATATAAAAAAAAAAAAGTGTAACGTTAGGGGTCAGACATAGAAACGCAGGCGCAGTGGTGCTCGCGAGCCACTGGAAGCACATGGTCGTGCCCGGCTTTATTCCGCGACATTTTGGTCGCCTTTTTCCGTTGCCGCGGTCGAAACTCGTAAATAATCATGGATCTTTTGTGCCGCATGAAAAGTGTGCACACGTTCTCCCCCGGAAACCGAGGGGTCTATCCTTCTCGCAGCCAAAATTTCGAAATCTCCGGGAGTCTTCTTACTGATTTTGCCGCGAGATCAACGTACCAAACCAGGCACTTCCGCGTTTCGAACCATCCGCGTTTGTCACTTATCGTAATCTGTGCGCGAGTGTCGTAATCCTGACATTAAGTGATAAGTTCCGCGTTGCTGCGGGCACACGGGGGAGTTAAGATTTATCGATCGAGCCGGTGAGTTGATTATAAGGGAAACCCGACGGAGAATTAAGATTAATATTTATCATTATGCAGATTGAATTGAACCGTGGATTAACGGTTATGAGTGAAGAGGGAGACGAAGGAAAGAAAGAAATATTTAACATAATTTATTTCCGTAGGATAAATTGATGATTCTGCATGTATAAAATATTTTCTTGGGACTTATATCTGCGCGTATGAATGTAGAAAATACTTTTTAAGTTTCAGCGTCTGGTAATTTTTATATCAGATTTTCGTTATCTGTTAAATTTTATACATAATGAAATTGAAATGATATCTATTTTATGGAATTTTGAAATTATCCTTTACTGATAAGCGGCATTTTGATAAGTTTATCGCATTCAAAATAGTGATATAAAGTAGATGAGTAAATTGATTGTTTTATTATTTTAAATGAATTATGCTTTTTAGTTAGTTTATTGAATGTACTAATTGAAGTTGTATATACTTTGCTATTATATATGTTTGTATTATACACTGTATTTTAAAGAATTATCAGAATATTTATGTTTAAATAAGTATTCTTACACGGAGAATAATTAATTGTAATTTTGGTTTTAAATTACACATATTTGAAACCTCGTTTTTATCTTGAAACATCAAAGTACTTGAACTTGAGCTTCGAAATTTATATTATATACCAACAATGATTTCAAGTTTATACTAATAACACATTCACCTTTGTTATTGGTAATTAATCTATCAGTTAAGATATTTAACATAGATAATTAATGTATAAATTAAGTATATTAAAATTTAACAACGATCAAATACGAAATCAGGGACCATTCATGAAATTATTTAAATTTTTAACATTATACATTTTATACTATACACCTAAAATTATACTTATATAACGGATACTTATATAAAATTATTATTTTAACTATAAAATTATTATTGGCAATTCAGTATGTCTTTAACTTTGCAAATTATAATTTTAATTTGGTAAATTTATTAAAATTATTATAAAATTTTGTATTTGTTTCTTAAAAAACATTTTGCATTCCTGCACTCTTAAAAATATTTATTTATGACATATGGAATATGCGTCCTAGACATAGAAAATTTATTTGATTTTAGATTATGTAGGTTCCTTATTTAGTAATACACTAAAGCGATATTTAGAAACAGTATGTTTTTTTCATAGCATTTTAATATTTACTCAATTAGTTTAATCGAAAAAAGTAATACAGTATAGTAAAAAATCCAGTAAGATTATCAATTTCTCGGAACGAAATGTTAATCCCTTTTTTTTCTAACATAACCCCGACACAGTTTTCTATTGTTAAAGAAATATAATCTACCCACCTAACGTTAAGTGTGTCAAATCTGGCCCAATGTTATTTTCTGATGCAGATAAAACAATGGCTTTCGATAATAATCCAACGTCGTATGCGCGCAGAATGGTTTAACAATGAATCTCATTAGTAGTCTGCAAATAGTTGCCAATGTCAGACCAATATTAAGAAACAATTTTCATGCATTAAATTTGGAGAACATGTTTAGGAGAATATAGCATAAAATAATTAACACTTTATAATAATCAAATGACTAATCAAATATCATTCTGTAATTCAGTATATTTTATAATTCTTATATAACAAAAAAAACCTTGTCAAGATTAAGGTAGTATTGCTTTAGTACCGTATCAGTACCGTCCCAATACAGGATTGGTACCATTCCAGGACAATATAGTATACATATACAATATCACAGTATAACATGTATACAAATAAAATATGTTAATTTTTATATTATTTTTGGATAGTACTAGAAAAGTATAGAAAATCCATACTACATAAAAAATACAAATCAATATTTAATAAGTATATTTTACTTACCACATCTTGAGCCAATTATATTTTTCCACGGAAATGCCAGTTTTTTTGTTAATACTGGCTTACCAGTACCATATCAGTACTGAATACCGGGTATCAGTACCATTCCAGTACTGCGCCAAGTACCAAATCCTACTTGTCTACTTGATTTAAACAAAATTTTTCTGATATAAAATTATATTTAAGTATTTGATTAGAAATACTGATACTTTAACCAAATGTTGAATAACCTTCAGCAGATTCTTACATATAGAAAGGAAGTTTCCTACCCATAACAAATTCTTAAAAGTGTAAAGAATTCAGATAACGTAACTGAATAGAATATACAAGACAGTCGTGTGCTCCGTACGCTTGTTTGCGGTTTGTTCGATGGAACGAAACACCTTTTCAGGCTACAATTAATTACAATGTTCTCACAACGCTTTTCACCGAGGTGACGCAAATTTATCCGAAAACGTCCGCATGAACGTTAAATGCCATACGTTACTTAAATACAACTCTATCGTATATGGGTATACCGCATTAGTCGTGCTTGTCCCTGACGACTGTACATACTGATTACAGTATTTCGTAACTGAAAAGTTACGTTTACATTTTTTATTTTACTTTGCCGTATTCGTAGGACAATTTTCTAGTTTCGTTACTAATTCTGTAATAATATACTGGAAGATGTTGAAATTAAGAATTACTGTAGTTTTTTTTCTCAAGCTCTACTGTACTTCTCAATTTTACTATACTTTTATAGGATATATGAAAAGATAAGAAATTTATTATTCGATTCATTTCATTCATTCTTTAAAAGTAAAGCTCAACGTGAAGTTATAGTTAGATAAAGTGCGCGCGCATCCGCGCCAAATATAAATGTCAAAAGATGAATTATTCGTATGGACGGATTTTTAGGCAACAAATTTTAATTAATTAAAGAATTAATTGTGCTTAGGGTACAAAACATTTATTCTAGTACAACAAAGTACTTAACTTTTAATTTTTTAGTTAAAACTTAAGTACTTAAAATAGGTAGAAAATCGTAATCATTTATTGTTCCTCTTTAAAGGATAAATACAAAGGAGGTGGGGAGGGTTTTAATTATTGAGCTTTAAAAATATCGATTTCAAAGCATCTATGACGTATTTATATCAGACTAATAGTTTTATTACAAAATAACAAGCAACCTGCCGTTGGTATCATCTTGCCAGTTTATTACGGTGTTCAGTTAGTACATCATTTATTATTTCCTCGTACTTCTTAATCAGGCTTCGTTGTGAAAGATGGATGACACTAGATACGCTCTTACATAATTTGCGTCGGACAATGTTGGTCCGTGATGCAGAACGCAGTGGTTGCAATTTTTGTGTCCACACACGTACACAAGAATGGGAATAAACGGGAACAATTATGTACTCTTAAATTCAAGGCCACAAGTCATATTTATAACATTATTGCTGGCTGCACCTGCAGTAATCTTTGTTTCAGTTCTTAGAAAAACATCGTGTAATTAAATATTAGTGATAATGGGATAAATATTGAATTAAAATCTCGTCATGATTTATGTTTGCATCAGTACGTAGTTTCAGTTAAGTTTCCATTACAATTAGCAATCGTAAAAATATCATTTGATTTAATTTTATACCGGAATACTGTAAAAATGTAAAAGATCAATTAATGTTAAATATGTTGATTAGAATATGTTAAATATTCATTTATTACATTGCAATTATCGTACATTGTAAAAGAATAATATTTCACTAGAACTACGAATTTACGAAATGTAAAGCATTATAAAGATTTTTACAATTTTAGGTATAGTTTTTAAATGTAAAAGAAAAATTATCGTGAAAATATTGCAAGTAGTTTTATTTGTTTCTCGGGAACATGTTTAATCTTTCTTGACAATAAAAACATTCATCAGAACACACATTGTAATTCTTGGTTAGCGGTGTCAATGGACATAATTCATCACATCACTTGAAACAGCTATATGACTGGTCCATTTTTCTCATTTTGTGTCACTGGCGAATCGTTCACAAGATGGACACATCTTAGCCTTTCGAACTTTCAAGTCTTTTGCTCACTTGTTCTTTTAGTATTGATCTAAAAAAGTAAAAAAGATCTTCAGTATACAAAATTTAAAAAAATTGTTAAAATTAATAAATAATTGTTATTACAATAATTATTATAAAAGTAGTCACACGTAGTTAATACGTTTTTTTTCACTTTATATGATTCATATTATTATCAATTTAGTTTCCCCTTTAAACAAAATGTTGAACAATTTTAAAAACGAAAATAATTAGTTTAAAATATATAGGATCAAGACTAATGTCCGGATGGGCAACCGAATGGATGAGATCGGGAAATAGTCAGGCCAAATGACAAAGTGCGCATAAAATTACTTGTCACAACAATGACCATAGTATTTATAAAAAGAAGTTTATCAACTGAACGATCTGCTTTTCATTTATTTTTATCGCGTGCCATTACATTTACCCATTTTGACCCTACATTACATTAAAATAGCTGATGGTTATGAAACACTTACACCTCTTGTCAAGTAAAAAAAAAAGACATTACTGTTTTATGCTTTACCGTCGTAATACATCATTTTTTAAACGGTCAACGAGAAATTTTATGAAGTATTTAAGAGAAATAAAATTCACGTCGTCATATTTTGGACTCTTAATGTATGTTAAACGACTATTAAGAAACTATACATTTTTACTACGTCAAACATGTAAACACCGGTATGAATGAAATCGTTTATTCCCTTTCTAACTGAATTATAAACTATTGATATTTGCTACCTTTTATTTTTATTTATCTAATAAAACTTTTATATTCGCATATAATTGACAAATTGGATTACAAACAGTTTATTTATAATAAACGTAACAATTGCTTGCATACTCATTGCAATAACAAAGTAATTAATTTTTTTTTTGAATAATTACTTTGGTTATTAAGACAACGCTGCAAATTATTATATAAAAAACTGTTCTAATTCTGACTCGTGAAGTATTAATTTTTTCATGTTAAATATAAAGTAATTTGATAATTACAGATGTAGTTACTTTTTTGTAGTAAAAACTTCTTAAAATGGTTTCATTAATCTGTTGAATTATTTATGCTTGGTACATCGAGAAATCTGAAATAATTGATAAAAGTAAGTGTGCGAATATTTCAGCAAAGACCGTTGTCATCGCCAACCATTTTTATGATCCTGGACAAAGTATGTGGTTTGTTGTATATCACAGATTACATACTTTGTACTGCCTATTGTCAAGTTAAAAATATTGCCACGATTTATGAAGTACGATACGTACTGAATAATGCCGCATTACTTTTTTGCTCGTGCGAACGTCTTTTGTACACTCATCAACACGTTAACATATCTATGTATTTCAATCTTTGCATGAAATATTTGCCGCGCAAAGTTTGTTTTACATGAAATATTCGCTACACATTGTTTTTGTTCGTATTAACAGCTCTTGCGGCACACGCGTTACAATAGTGTACGGCTTTACAAATGTTCCGATGAAAGATTAAAAATTAATTCATCGCGTTTAGGGAGAAATAGGTGCAATTTAAATGTTGCAATGTGATAATACGTAACGGCATAATGGTACCTGAAAATTTGATAAAAATTAGGGATTTTTTTAATATTAATAATAATATAACTCTGTGGGAAATTTAATTGATTTAAAAAGTATTTAGTTAAAATAAATTATTACTTTGAAAGACTTTAATTTCTTGAATTTAAATACAGGCCTTCATTTGAATGAAATAATTTTACTCTATTTCAAATAAATTTTTTCTTTGTTTTAACTTAATTTTTTTGTTCAAATAAACCTATTTATTTAAAATAGGTAAAATGTAATAAGACATTTTTAAGTCATTTAAGTGTTAATAATTCGTATGAATATTAATACTGCGTAGGGACTTTTTAGTGGACGTAGAGCACTGGAACTAGTAACCGATGCTCCGATCTTCAGGTGAACACTCGTCAGTAGCTATTATGGAACATTTAAACCATAAGTCTGGACACACTTTAGAGGGTAATTTCGCTTAAAGTATAACCTTACTTCTTGATAGAGAATAAATGTCTTTTTAACGCAGATGCATTAGCATAAGTAGAACCAGTTTACAACAAGCAGATATTTAGTGCAATATTAAATAAAAAAATTATTTTATGGAGAACCGAACTCTTTAAGTTGAAGCTGTAATAAAATTGTAATTTATTTCGGTGGTTTGATTTGAGCGAATGAAAAGCGTTGTGAGATAAAACTAAGAATTAAAAATGGTCGGAATTGATAATTTTGATCTTCCATTTCTTGAGAAATTAATTATCCGATAATTGTTGACTCTCTCGATGATTGCGTCATAATTTTTTTGGAGTCCGATCATTCATCGCCAAATAACATTTTAATTAACTTCGGTGGAGGAAAGCACGGGCATTCTGGAGACGTACGTCTGTACCAATGAGGACCTCACGTTGGGACATTTATGGATGTAATATTACGTCTATAGATGTACTACATCCCAGAATGGGATCTTCTACAAAGCAATCCAGTAAGACATCTAAGACGTTCTCCAGCAATTTCATGTTAAGAGTTTGATTAAAAGACCTGACAAAGCCCTCGATAAAATTTTAGCTTATAGTAACAAAAATCCATTACTAAATTATGTCAGAGTGCATTACTGAATAACTGAAATTGTATATATTGAGATTATATATAATTGTTATATACTAGATATATAACACAATGTTTGTTGGTTTTGAATTTTTTTTTAAATATTCTGGAGTTATTTTAAAATTTTCTTAAGATTTAATGGATTTTAATAAATGTTCTCCTGACTACTCTAAACAATTTAATACTTTTGAGATAATTTTCCTAATCTATTCTATCTGAAAGATTATATTTGAGGTTATTCGAAATTTTGGTTGGAATATAAGTATTTCTAATCAAGTCAATAAGATCTTATTTGACTTACCAAAATCTATCAAAATCAAATAAACGTCTATTTATCCTAGAATCAAAAAGATTTTCTATTATTGGACATAAATTCTACATGTCACAAATAAATATTTTTAAGAGCACACACTAGCCTGATATGGTATAATGGTTGATTTAATTAAAGTTCAAAATATGTTTGTTAAAACATTGTACATATATGTCCTGTGGAAACATATATTGTGTTATTAATCTGTCTAACGTTTTTCATGGAAATGTAATTTATTCAAGTTCAGATAGATCATGCTATAAAATTGAAGTTTTATAATTATAAATTGGTAGTGATTAAGTAAAGGAAAACAAATCAACATTGAGTGTGTTTTATTTTTGAAAATGATGTTACATATTGCAATATAAGTGGCCAATTTTAATTCTTTATAAATTATTCATACATTGAGAAAAATGAAATTTTTATTTTTATTTCAAGACAAGTTTGAGATGTAAGAACTCTTTTGCTGTAAATAGTAGTAAAATGTAAAATTCAAATGCCAACTTTTAGAATAAAATAATTAAAAGTTGTTTTTATGATTACCATTATTAGTACATTTAATAATAACCATTTTTGGTTTTATATTATTATTTTGATTTTATTACTTAAAATTAAAATATTTATATGTTATAGTTAGTTTATTATTTGGGTTAAGAGACACCAATATCTAGGCATTTCTTGAACATTCCAAATTTCATATAAATACTTAAAAAGCCATTATTATCAACCATTAATTCGTCGCAATGAAGGTTTTATTGAACCGTTAATGAAGACTTTAAGACAGACATTACTCCCACATTCAATACAACAATACGATTGTCGGTGAATACGTCGAAGAAAATGGCGAAGTGATATACATATATACAATTATATATAATCAATATTAATAATTATAATATGAAATAATAATATATAAAATTTCACATTATTTAAATGTTATTATAATTTTGCAATTAATTTCATCTCATTTATATTTTCTTTATAATAATTACTGCCTTTTTTATTGTTATATTAAAAATACTTTAATAACGTATTGAAAATGAAGTCTAAATATTTATGATTTATGTGCTCCAAATTAAACATACTAATCTTGGTATACTTAAATTTTAATATATATAAAATTTAAATTTATTAATTATATAAGATGTATTTACTATTGAATTATAATTTAAGAAAAACATAATTTGTATTTATTGATATATTTGTTATCATCTCATATCATGTATATATATGATATAAATATTGATATATTTATATATATTGTATATGCCGAAATGTGTATTACTATATACCGTCGGGAAGTTGACATGTTTGCAACCTGATGTCCTGTTTGTCTCAGTATCTCACGAAACTACCACTTAAAAAGATAATTTTTTTTAAATATAAGTATAATCAAGGTTTTGACCCTACTCGACTGATTGTTCTAAATACTATTATCATTAAAAGATAAAATAATTTGAATTTATTGGATATTCTGTTAAGATAGAACGATATATTTAGGAACACTATAGGCTCTACAAGTTAAAATATTTTATCAAGAGAAATTTTTTATTTCATTAATTCAGCCATTTGATAATATCGAATATATCTAAGGACAAATTTGGGGATAATATGGTAGATGTCTCATAGCAGTCTGGAAAAGGTAATGGCAAAGTCTGGAATTAGTCTGGCAAAACTTTGGCGGTAGTCCAGACCAAGCCTACTTACAGTTAGCTAATAGAGAGGAAATATCTACCTGAAACAAGTCTAGTACTAGTCCAGATCATGTTCAAATTCCAAGGTACTATCCTGTAATTGAATCTACAGTAATTATTTAAGTAAAAACATTGAAGTTTAACAAAAAACTTCCAGGTTACAAAAATATATACGTACAAAGCCACATCGACTATTAAAATAAAACTATATTTAAGTTTATAACTTAAAGTCTAACGATGCAGAACTGAATATCAAAGATATAACATCACAATGATGTTCCTTTAGTAACATTTAATTGACATAAAAAATGTTACTGATTTTATCTCCCTCGTGTATATTTTTTTACCCACACATATTTTATGCGTCATGAAACGTGATCTGTGTTGGCATTGTGCAAAACCTATTTGCATTAGCCACATATATCTTTACCATGTATGTTTTATGTAAAGACTAAAAGAATATTCTTTTACGGACTTTAGACGAAAAGGGCTTTGCAACGCGTCCTTTTAAATGTGTCAACACATAAAAGTACATTAAGCAGTAGTTTCGCTGCAAGAATATAAAGTAATTAGAAAGTTTTGTAAAATTGCAAAAAATTGCCGCAACTCGCATAAAAAATAATAATAAGAATTAAATATGAAAACAATTTCGTAACAATGCCACTTAAGTATAGTGATATTTACATGTTACAAATGGTAAAGGAATTTGTCTTGGCAGAAATGCAGATCTGCATGATCGAGTTTGATTACACTCAGATAAGTGAATAAATTTTACATGGAGAAAAATAAACTGAAAAAAATGTTAAATTAAATTACTAGCTTTTATTAGTAAACGGGATATGTACTTACAGTCTTATAATATTCCTTAAATATCAATAATAAATTTTACATACTTTAATAACTATGAAAAGCAACAAATATGTAGAATATTGAAACATTGTTTGTAGGCAAGTAAAATAACGAATTTTTCTTTTTCTTTTATTTGATTAATTTTTGTCTTAGACAAATGATGATCTTATTCGAGTTTCGAACATTCGACCTTCGCGTTAGAGACAGTTAATTTTGAATTGGATAAGTGTGTATCTCGTTTACTAACAATCTTAGTAATTTTTCTTAATCTTTTTTCTCCGTGTATGAATAACAATTGTACCATCACTGGCAATATATATCAGCCTTGCATCATTTATAATTAAGTACTTTTCAAACAACTTAGTAGTAGCAAATTACAGGTAATTTAATGGCTTGTAAATTTTGCAAAATTTGATTATATTATACTAACTATGCTGAGTTCGAGGAAAATCACTAGCTTAAATAAGTGTTAGATTAATTTCATTGAGTGCTGAAATCTGGCATCCAATTTTGCGCCAAAATTTGGCTACTGGTATGACTTTGAAGTTTTTCTGTTTGGATATTATCAATTTTAATTGGCAAAACATTGCTACAAGTTTTTAAAACAGACCTGTGCTTGTGAGTTATATGCACAATGGTCTTCGCCATGTGTAATAAACAAAAGATATAGATAGGGCACATATATAAATATTTTTTTCCTAGATACATTGGCGCATATAGCTAACTATATATATATAGCATGTAGCGCTCGAAAGTTTTGGTAAAGCTCCTGAATTAACATTTCGTTACACCTGAAGTTCACTTTTAATATGTTTACTCTGTAATAAAAATGTTCACTTGGTAATTTTCTACTATTTTGTTAAACTTTTTTTTCTATAAGGAATTATATTAAAATTAATATTCAAAATTAAATTTCACATTTCTACCTCAACTCAGTGATATAATGACGATACAGCATGTCAGTACTTTTCAAATGGGAACACCTATACACGCACATTATTCTCATGGTCATTGCAATTAGATCATCAAAGATATATTTTATGATGAGTTGTTCTGTTAAAATATTAGTTTTTAACGTTACTCAAATACTAATTTGACTACATGTGTATGCATGTGTGTGTAAAATAATTGTGTAGTGAATTACAAGTTATCTACATTTCATTACGACAATTATAAAATAAAATTAAGTCATTATGTAAAAATGTAATTCATTTAGTAGCAATTACGGAATTTTAATAAATTTTTTTTAGTGAATGAAATACTTACTTATGTCCAATTACTGTAATAGACTTTCGTGCGAATATAATAAATAGCCCAATAAAAATATAAAAAAGGTCTGGGCAAACTGTTTGGCGAAAGTATAGAAATAGTCTTGATTGTATATGGAACAAGTTTGGCTGGAATGTTTGGAACTAGTCTAGATAATAACTGAGTTCCGGACTAATGATCCATGTAAAAAAATGCCCAGCAAGTGTATGCAAACGATCTGGCAAAAGAGTCTGGCAACAGTATTGATTGCCAAATTTCTGCCAGACACTATCATTTATTAGTTTGAATCCCGTTTGTATGAAATGATGTAAGAAAATTCTTTAGTATGGCTTTGGGTCTCCACGTGCGAGACTCGAGTTCGAATCTTGACGTAAACCTAATTTCTCAGCTAAATTATTTTTGTAGTAATATTATAGTTTTGCTATTTATCTAGATTAAAAGTTGATATAGTCTACTACAAGTCTAGTTGGCTGATTTTTTTGGACTTTATTCAGACTATTTTACCTTATTGTTTATTTCATCATATTGTTTCCATGCTAGACCATTTACTTCCACCTTTTCCATATTTTTACCGGGCTATTTAACTATAATAATAATATTTTTTAAATATTTGATCTGATTGGTATTTGAAGCAAGAATTTAATATGCCTCAACAATAAATTCATTTGAGCTAAGAGGGTTTCGTTTGCTTAGACTGTTTGTTTTCTAGATTTAGATCTGTGATATAAACATATTTTTGTATGCATTATAAAATTATAACGGTTATAAATTTTCTGAAATAAATATTCTTATTGCTGCTGAATTTAAAATAATTGTGAGATAATTTTCAGGTTTTTATTTATTCTTTATACACTCACACCCACTTACTCGAGCAATATCATAAACACGTCCTGCGTGAAAATCATTTCAGTGCTGTATTATCAGCCGTGTTTGGCTTATCTATAGAACTTGGGTAAGAGTTACAAGAAAGCGAAATGCTACGGTATTATTATACCCACAGTTCTGGATAGATATTATAAATTTTTAGTTTCATTTATACATACTCAATTAGAAAAGCAGTAGTGTTTCCCACATGTGGCATAATGGGGGTTTACAATTTAATTTCCTAAATATGCCATCTGTGGTTTATTCTGTAGCTGAAGTATTTCCATGTGGAAACAAAAGCTATAGCTTAAAACAATATATATTTACTTTTAAGTAAACAACATATCAATTTATCCCTGAGCAAAAAAGTTTCTTGTAATTTTATCTGTGGGTAAGCCTTGTGCTTTTGCTGCACGTTTCCTAGCCTTGTACAGTGGTTGCCATGGTACTTAGTATATATCACAGTATTTGGATTTTGACTGAAGCCAGTTGAAATTGATAGAAATTTTAAAAGTGATTAGGTTTTATTGCGACGCGACATTCCAGGGCAGGGGAAAGGTTTCAAATCTCAGTGACTTGAAAAATAATAGGAGATTATAAATTAATTTCATTTAAATTATGCATTGCATGTATAAGTGTGGCATTTTCTAAACTATATTTTTATCGATTTTATCGATGAAAAAAAATATTATAATAGTAGACATTAAAAGATATTTTGCAATAAATGTCTGCTGGACTTGCAGTACTGTCCTCATACTCAGAAAAACGTGATAGTAATATTTAAATTTTTAATACAAAATTTGATACAATAAATGATTACCTTAAAACTAAGTATTTTTGACATGAAAATGTAATATTTAAATTTTATTTTGGCATATAGTAAAACGTACTTATTTCTTAATACATCCTTAAATTGGTGTCTAATACTGTAACTTATAATATTTTTTCTATTTTTTTTTATTTTCTTTTTTTTACTATGAATTATAATAAATTCTCACATTATTACACCATTTCTAAAAATAATTCTATAATTCAGTATTACTGACACTTATAATATTAGAATATTTAAATACACATATATTATATAAGGAATATGTTTAAGCATCATTCATCAGTAACCATAATATTCTTAAGCTAGATTTGTGTGCAAATACAATGGCTGTTCCTTAAACCATAAAGTATACTTAGAATTAAATAAAGTGTACAACTTCTTTCACTAGTGTCATGTTCTTTTACAGCAGCCTTTACCCCAACTTTGCGAGCGTGAGAATTGATTGCATCATTAGACTGCATTTTTCTAGACAAGAAATCTCCTCAGAAAATAACATCTCGTATTGATTATATAGAAGAGTCAACAGCAATCCAAATTGTTTTAAAAAATATTAAATCATTATTTACACCAATCCTTGTATAATTAATACATGAAAATCTAACACACTTGTTTTATAATTGAAAATTTATTACAGTAAAATTAATCAATTTTATATTATATTTACACATATGAAAGGTAATAAAAAATTTGGAAGAAAAATATATTCAATTTATAATACTTAAATTAATTTGTTTAAGTAAGACAAATGAACAGAATTGAGGATACTCACTTTCACTATCACCAACAATAACTTTAATGAAACTTCAGACAATATTACATTTAACATTAAGGAACCTTATTATAATTAATATTATTATTAAAACTTTTATCCGTCAAAATAATTTTCCTTTCATTCATACATGCTTAAATTAATGATAATACAAATATTCAACATTGAATCCTTATTTATTCACGTTATCTCTTTTCTCGTTGCAGGTATTGAATTGTTGATAGGATGCACAATTAATTTCATGCTCCGTTGAAAGTCCCCTGCATGTGAGTTATTAATTTATTATGTATTCATGCGAAAAGACACGGAGTGCACCGCAGCGCGTCTACTTAGTATCCACTAATTACGGGCATAATGCGGGGGGTTTCATAAAACTTCAGAAACATATCAGCAAAATGGTTTGAATTAAGCTGAGTTAACAAAATGGTCGTAGGGGGGGGGGGTTCACAGGGCAATGACAGGGGGGCACGCAAAGCAAGACGATTCGCAGGACAGAGCCTGAAACCTGATCGTGAATTTTACGATTTTATGTAAACCAGCCAGGGTGGTGGGGATGCGGCGGGGTGTACCTCGCGGTAGTCAATAAAAGTTTTAACGCGCGCCCGACCAATCGGATCCGCTCCCTCCGAGCGGAGAAAGGGGCGGTACCCGCGGCCATTATGACATAACCGGGAGACGCTGGCGCCCCATTGGCCGCCGGGGCATCATGGCCGCCGTCTCTCGGAAGCCTCCCCCCACCGCCGCCGGTGGCGCCCTCCCCTCTTCCGCCCCGACGAGCGCGCGGCGAGAGTCACAACATTGTGGACCTTAAGTTGTACACTTCGAACGTAGATTCGTTAAAGTGCAGAATGCATCCTCTCTCTCAATTTATCATTCCTCATTTTTGATAAGGACACCAGGCACAATAAAAGTATGGACGGGGGACACTTTTGCCGACCGGTTTTGATACGCGATTCTTTACATGTGTTACGCCGCGGGACTAATCAGCCATCATTTCAGTCGTGGTAATTGAAAGAATTTGAGTCGCCGGCACGGGGAATTGAACTCGAGTCTTTGCCGGTCCGGCTTATGCACAGCGACGGAACTTCGTCCGATAGATATTGTACGCAATCTCGTTATGGAAGATGTAATCGGGTTCTTCTGGTTGCTCGTGTTAAAGTATACAACTGATGGTGACTTAGAAGTGGGTTAAGTTTTTTTTTTCGGCGAATTCAATTTGACTGGCTTTTAATCCCCTTAATTCCTTTTACGGAAGGAAAATCATGGTTTTAAAGCGGATGAATGTTAATCTGGTCCGCTTTTCACTTTCAGCTTCCGTTGGAAATGTAGATCCGGTACTGGGGGAGAGAGTTTATGTAATTTAGGGGGATTATTTTTAAGTACGTTCTATAACAAGACTTGTTTCCCCTTGACTCAAATATATCGTTTGTAGATGGTTATTTATTGTTTTAGGAAAGTGGAAAATCAGTTGGATGTATTTAAGTTTGGAATAAAAGGTAAATGAATTGAACGTGGCTGAAGTTCAAATGAATATTTATTATTGGTAATTATTATTATATATGATCGTCGGTAAGATTATACCCGCCATTACCGACTGAATCTTTATCTTCTTTGTATGGTTATAAGTCTTTAACTACTCTCCCAGGGATCCTGGATTGAGCTATTCCCGCTGCAGGCTTATTGACGTTCTTTTTTTGTTTGTTTTTTTTTTTTTCATCTGATAATTATTAAAATTAAACGCAGCCAGTTTCTTTATCTCTAAGTAAGATAATCTGACCCTTAGCTGGGTGAGTCGAGGAAATTCGCATATAAATACTTCCAAGACATGAAATACATAATGATACAAGTTTACTTAATAAAATAATTTGGATGTAAATGGTGACTGCAGGACATGAAGATATCTGTCAATGAACTTATTATATCTTTAATTACTACCGAAGTTTATCCAAGTTTTAATGCCACTTTCATTATAATGCATACATAAAACTGTGCAAACATTAAATGTAATTTGTTTAAATAGTTGATCAAAAATTTGCAGAAATTGTTTATGCGTTTATCAAAAATAATTAAAAGTTTGCATCGGGTTATTTCGTAATAAATTATTCGAGGGATTTTAAATGAGGTATATAAGACGAGGATGGTGAATAATATTAATCTTATCTCTTGGATTGGTTAAACTATTAGGGTGGTTTAATTAAGTGAAAATTTTAGTAATCTACTGTGTGTATTAAATTGGAATATTTTTGGAACGTTTAGGTATACATCTTTGTAATTTAGAATCTACTTATATCAAATATATTATCTAGTTAATGTTTATACAGTTAGAAAAATGCTTGCTTATCATACAAGTGAAGTTATTTATTTTGAGTAGTTTAATTTATGCAAATATTCAGATAGAGTTTCTAGAGAGTAATTAAATTTTATAAAAAATTAATTTAGATTAAAGTAAGAGGTAAACTGGAAGTACTTTGAAAGATGCATGAAAATAATTATTTAATATTTACATTTTTTAAAAATCAATTAAGTACTATATATGAGTTTTGAAAAATTATTTTATATAATAGTTTGATAGCTTTAAAATATGGAGGAGAAATCCATAAAGTGATTGATTTTCATTTAATACTAATATTATTTTATTTACTAGATTTTACTTTACTTTTAATTATTATTATTTAATGAATTGGATAGTTTTTATTAATTCATTTATATTTGAATTTAATTGAGAATTATAAAAATCTGTTAAAGTATAGCATTTTTAGTTATCTTTGCATAATATATAATTAAATATCATTAATTACAATTCTAAAAATAACACGTAATATTAATTATATTATAAAAAAATATTATTATAAAAATTGAGAGAACAATTTAATTCTTTTGAAAAGAATGTTTTTTCCTAGAACTTTGTGCATGCATTTATGGATTGTTGCACTTACTGTTTCGCTCTAGAAATTCAGAAAATCGTTGTGATGAAACAGGCAGCATGGTCACATAGAAACAGAATTAAATAACATTGTTGCGGTGGAAAAATACTGTAAAGTAGCGGGGAAATAACAATTGGTTGAAATAACAAAACATCAATTTTTAATATATTTATTTCTTTCTAACAATACATTCATATTCGTATTAATTAATTGGTAAATATCTCTCTACCAAACACTGTTTTGTAACCTTTAAAAGTAAAGTTTTAACGGAAATAAAACATGAATTAAATAATTGAAACGAAGTATTTTTATGAGGGTATTATAAGGAATTAAGAAATTCAATTTTAGGAATCATTCAAGGTTAATGTGATCTGCTTAAAGGAAACGTGGTGTATCTCCATTTTTTTTCATTGTAAAGGAAATTATATTTGACCTGTACACAAAATCAAGATTATGAATTCGGTTTTTAATAATAAATTCAAGTTATATAATAGTAGCAAATATTTCTTGTATAATAGAAAAAATTAAAATCAATTTTCCAATTTAATCATTATTTATATTGAGAAAAATTGTCAAAGTAAATTACTGTAGTATTCAATAAACAATCTATATTGAACTGATTTATTTATATATTTCTGTAAGTGAGGAAATAATTAGTGTTTTGATTGATCTTATACAGTGAAATAATCCTAATATTCAGTTTTCCAAAATAATAGAAAAACTTGTATAAATTAGCTCGACATGGTTCCATTGCTGTAAACTATAGTAATTATCCCAAAGAAATTTTTCTTATTTTAGTAACAAAATCTGATATGAATATTACGAAGTTTTTAACTTTGTCTCAAATACATGTCAGTTTTTCAGCAAAAATTATTGATCTCAAACCAATAAAACATATGTTAAAAGACATGTATCCAAAACAAAGTTAAAACCAGTAACATTTTCCGTCATATTCCCCTCAGTATATTTACAAATAACCAGCAACCATTATTATTAAAACCGCGAGGTAATAAAAGAATATCAAAAACCATCCCATTTGACTCTCCATTCTAAAAGTAAAAAAAGAAAAGAAAAAAAGAAAAAGAAAAGGAAAAGTACCCCCTCCCAAGGATTAAACTATTCATTACATAAATTCGCCATAAAAAGTTTGCGTCGCCAACCAACGGCATATGTATAAAACTGCAACGAAACTTCCTAATTAAACGGAGTAAAATCGCGTTCAATTTCGCACTCGGGTGAATTTATCTTCGGCGCGGAGCGTCCAGCGAAATGAACATACTAAAAAGCCCTTTCTTCCCCGGTCTTTATTTTTCCGCGGTGAATCTATCAAAATTCCTCGTACATACATGCATACACACACACATACACACATACATACATCCAGAGTGTATAAGAAAATGGCAATATTTGGAAAAACATATATCCCGTTTTATGCCGGCGCCCAGGAGCCCCGGGTAATGTTGTCAACGTAAGCAGCGAAGTACATCTCCGAGGTGAACTCAATTTCGCTAAAATAGCGGACGAGCGCGCGGAGCACCTTCCCGGCGCGCTCGCGCTAAGAGATGACTCGCTGGGATAAGGACCGCGGAGTGGCTACGGCGCAAGTATACCTCGGAATTCACTTCCGACTCTCGCGCGGGATCAGCGCGCGGGTTTTGTCGAAGAAGCCATAACCGCGGCTATACGACCACCGAGCACATAGGATGCAAACCCATAAACTCCGCGGCCGGGGGTGGTATAAGGAACGGTAAGGGGGGGGGGG